>CAJNDV010024880.1:22443-35276 GCA_905221635.1 Symbiodinium sp. CCMP2456 | reverse complement strand
TATATATATATATATATACCCCCAAAGGCCGAAGAGGCGTCTGCGCCTTCCCAGCCCGGGGAGCCCTGGATATGGACCGAGGCGCGCTGGACTTTTTTAGGGCGGGTTGTGGGGTTCAGGGATTTAGAGGCTTAGGTGGTAGGGCTGAGGGTGCTGCAAAAGGGATTTAGAGGCGTAATGTAGGGGTCTTGATAATTAGAACAGGGTTTGGGGTATATTATGCTGTAGTTATGACAAGGAACCCCCAAAATACTATTGGTATTTATCTAGGCTTCTATGTTAGGGTTTAGGGTTTCAGGATGTGCATAGCCCAGGTGTCGTAAACGGGCTTCAGGGTGTAGGCTTCACGGGAGTTTAAGGGGACTCGAGGCCCGACCTGCAAAAAGGGAGGCTCCAGGCGATTGCACAAGTTCCGATGCAAAAACGGGTTTGAGACTTTCAGAGGAAACTCAGAATTTCAGGATGTTTGGCACAGATTTCTCGGAATTCCAAGATGTCTGGCAAAGGTTTTAGAGGTGCTCTGGATTTTTCCTTCTTCCCCAAACCCTGTTGCTTGCACAAGTATTCTTTCTGTAGGGTTAAGCAGTTGGACCCACGAGACTGGCCGTCGCGTCGCAGAAGCAAGCTCGATTCAAACATCGTGTTCACAGGATGCTTGGTTCAGGGTTGAGGGATGTTTAGGTTTACCTATAATATAGTCTCCATTGTAGTTCCTTTTTCTGGTTTAACCAAATATATATTTAGGATCTTATAAGGTATCCCCAAAAAGGAACTACAATGGAGACTACAGGTAGGGTGCGGGCACGCGTTGTCTGCCAGCATGTATATTATGAGGAGCAGATCGCCTCAACTGCCGAAGCCACGGCTGACAATGAAGCTTGGCCGACTTCTCTGGGTTGATTTCAAGAAGCTACCATAACAAGGGAAGGGGTTTAGGGTTTAGGGGTTTAGGGTTTAGGGTTTAGGGTTTAGGGTCTTACTTACCGTATATCACTTTTCTGGTAGCTTGAACTAGGAAATAAGTAGGTTCCTCAAGGAGAAGCTTGCGCAGAGACTTATTCTTCTGCACTCGTGCAGCTGAGGCACGTGATAAAGCATGTCTGCATGTGGGTACCCATGTAGCTTTTTTGGCTTCACTATACGATCTGGCTCTAACGTAAGCCCGCGAAGCTGTCCTGCAAATTCACCCCAATTCCTGGATCCTGCGCAGACTCAGTTGTACCTGTGGACGTTTTATGCATCGGTCCAAACTCCAAAGCTTGCATTTGGCCTTGGAACAGGCGTTTCTTGCACCCACTTGTACAGTTTTTTGTGCCAAGAAATCGAGAGTGGCAATGTGGGTGAGTATTGAGAGAGTAAATGACATTTGGGCATCCTTTATTGAAGAAGCCCTAAATCCTACACCCCTGCCTTTGCGTATGTCGCCTCCCATCAAGACCCTACCGAATCAGCCTTAGTGCAGACCTGCGACATCTTTCCCTATACTGCTAGATCACCGCCATTAAAGGGCTGCTTGGCTTCTGGAGATCGGGGCCTGAGAGCAGGACCGACGACAGTGTTTTGAATGCGCGATGACGGGATGACCACTTCGAACTTAAGGTGTTGGTACAAACAAACGTGGCATCATGTGGGAGTGTGGGAGTGTTATCGGCAAGCAAGAAGCACACGGCTCAAACCGCTTACCGTGCCATAAAGCCCGAAACCCGGAGATGTCTAGGCAAGAACGGCCATCTACGATGCTGTCTCGTGGCTCGCGAACACGGTGCTCTCGGTGTGCGGGGCCAGGTTGCCTTGTGACATCAGGGCCTGAAGCGCTAGCATTGCATTGAGGCGCTGAGGCTTCGGGTGTGGCGTTTCTTTCTAGGTTCCGGATCCCCCCCCAGAATCAGAGCATGTTGGACACATGCCACCGGTGAGGCTATTGACCTTCACCAGCCCTCCGACACTGGTACCCTTAAGCTGCAAAGGGGCTCAGGTGAAGCACAGACAGCATGGAATTATGGACTCTGGGAGCTGACGCTTTCTTGTCTTCGTTAGCCGATCTCCAAGAACTTAGCAGAAACACCAGCTACGCATGCGCAGAGTTCGCATTCTATCCCTTAAGTCTCTTGCATTAGTACATTGGTAGTCACGCAGCGCTTACGATCTTGAGACAGCGACCGACTATAGCGACCGTTGCTGATGCTCCTCCTCCTCCCCTCCCCACTCGTAATTATCGTCCCTCCTTACTGCCTCGTTCCTATTTGCAGATTGCTCTTCCATACTCCTGCGACAATTCCTTTCGCAGCCCCTGTTGGGCGAGTGCTGCTGCTGCTGCCACCGCCACTCCTGCTGCCGCCACCGCCGCCACGATGACGACGAACGACGATGACCACCACGACGACGACTACTACAACCAGTACCACTACTAACTTCTGGTACTACTACCTGTAGTCTCCATTGTAGTTCCTTTTTGGGGATACCTTATAAGATCCTAAATATAAAGTTGGTTAAACCAGAAAAAGGAACTACAATGGAGACTATGGGTACCACGCCGTTTCTGCCTGTTCGCCTTCTCGGCTCAGCGACGCTCGTCCGCGAGGGAAGGCTGCCAGGGGCACCTCGGAGGCAAGTTCCGAAAGATTACCCGTGCTGCTTGGTTTGTGCAGGGTCTTTATGGGTTCGGGGGGTAGATAGAGAGCCACGAGGCCACGAAAGCAGTCGTTGCGTATGTTGCCGGCTGGAGGGACATGCCTTCCGGTTTTTTTTGCTTCATATTCTATCGTTTGGGTGCTGAGTCCATGCTTCTGGGTGCTGGAAGGCAATGGTCAACAGAGAATCCTATCAGCACAGCAATGCGGGCAATGACTGTGGGCTTGATACCATCCTGGCAGCCTGGCAATGACTGCCAAAGGCTGCCACTCATGCTGATGATAGCCGCAGACGTGGCAGAGTAAAAGCAAAGCATGTCGCCATCGCATCACACACACACGTGTATATATATATATATATATATATATATATCGTCTTTCGGCTTGACCTTGCCATTGCCAATGGCACGGTCCGGCGCGGAACCGACGACTCCTTGGCATAAGGGCAAGAAGTTGATGTGTGTATATGTGTTATTCGGCTCGTTGCGGAGGTGTTGCTTGCAGGATCATCCTTGTTCTCGGCAAAGGGCTTGCCGACATATTATCTCTTTAGGTGTTGGGTTTGTGTGCTTCAATTGTTGTTGAGTTTGCGGCAGGATCTACCCACGACTTAGAATGGATCCTAACCCATAAACGCCAAGCAAAATTTCATGGCAGCAGCTGAGGCCATGAAAGCCGTTCTGGCAGCTCGTCGGGCGGCGCTTCGCCTGATTGCAGTATTTTGTTGAGTCACCATGTTGTCCTAGGCTACCCCACTGAAGGTACTACAGGTCAGGGTCCAGGTGGTGTCGTGGTATCGGGGATAAACGGTTCTTGGCTTGAGGACTGGAACCAAGATCACGTCAACTTCAGCTGGCTAACTTGTTTTCTTTTGCTGGACATTTGGGTAGTGGAAGCCAATGCCAAGGTCCGTAGCAATATTCCTATCAGTACATCGTATGTCTTATGAATCACGCTTCCACATGCTCAGCGCTCATGGCAAGCATGGGGCTCTCGCATTTCAGGGCTCGGTGGGGGCTCTGTGGGGCCGTGAAACTGCGTCGGAAGTCCTGTTCCGCATACCCACCTGCCACTAAACTTAAACCCCGAGCCATCAGTCCTCATCTCCGAAACCCGAACCCTTAATGTAGGGGCCTTAATAATTACCTATACTATTTTGGGGGTTCCGCATTATAATGATTATAATATAATGGGCCCCAAAGCCCTATTCTAATTATTGGGCCCTTACATTAAGTTGACTTCTGTAGACCTGCAAGGTCCCGCGCTGTGCCACCCGTCTACAAGGGCTAGGACGGAGGTACCTCTACGAGGCCGGGAAAGCACAAGGTAGTTTAGGGTTTAGGGTTTAGCCCCCGAACATTCAAGCGATTGCACAAGTCCTGATGCAAAAAGGGTTTAGGGGGCGGTCTTGCTCTAAATGAGGAGTCCTATCCCCATGTGATGCCCTACGTCTTTAGCATCAAAACCGGTCCTATCCCTATGATTCCCTATGTCTTTAGCAGGAAAAACGGTGATTGGAAGCCAAATTTGCAAAGCACCTTCGCAAGGTTTCAAGTAAGCCTGTTGGGTACCCCTCGCGGACCGGCTTGCGCCGTCGCGCTTTTCTGCAATCTATGCATCTTTCTATCTATTTGCCTATCTACCTATATATTTATATATGTATAGAGTCTATCTTACCTATGCCAGACATGTAGATACACACACGTGTAATATAAGTATAAATATAAATATATATAAATATATATATATATATATATACATATTATGTATATATATATATATCTCATTATATACATGTGTATGTTATACATATGCATATATATATATATACACACACACACACATATATATATATATATATATATATACATATGTATACGGCTAGGGTTTAGGACGCAATTGGGGTTATCTGCCTGCCAGGATGCAGTGGCATCCGGAGCGAACGCGCGATATTTGGAGAACCTCTATCTGTGGCCCAGCTGAACCCAAAAGGCTCCATGGACCTTTTTTGGTAGACACGTAAGCCTTGAAGGGGTCTTTATTAGGCTACTGTAAGGCCTATAAGTATATACTATGTGGGTACATGGAGCCTCAGGGAACCAATGCAGGCCATGAGGTCCTAGGATTTCTCATGCACGGCATTGCAGAGCAGAGTCAGAGTCTGTCTGCCGGTGTGTGTGACAGGTTCCATCAGGATGACCGTTGCAAGGGGTTTAGGGGGTTTAGGGTTTAGGGGTTTAGGGTTTAGGGTTCTGTGGGCTCGGACATTCAGGCGATTGCACAAGTCCTGATGCAAAAAGGGTTTAGGGTAGAGGTTTGGTTTTGGCATCTGTGTATTGATGCACCTTCGTGTTGGCAGCATTGCAGTTGTTCTGTAACTGCAAGCATCCCAAGAGCTGAACGGCCCTAAACTCAACAGGCCCTGGCAGTTTTTGGTAGTATCGAAAGGGTTGCTAGATTGACATGAGCTCAGCTGCTCAAGTGTTCTGCTCAAGTTCGCTGCAAGTCTGCCATCAGGATGCTAAAAAGGTACTATAAGGGTACTTTAAGGGCGCTTTGAGAGTGTGTCCGGGATACCATTAAGGGTACTACTACGAATGGTACTGCAAAGGTGCTATTCAAGGACTACTTCCCGGACAATGTGTACTAGACTGTTTCAAGGATTTCAGTTTAGGCTTGCGGATCCGGGCCACTCGCAGGCCCTATACTCTATTAGACCCATCTCACACTCATCCTTGCCGGCATTCTTGCGCTGCTTTTTGAGAACCCCTTGATTGGCAACTGTGACGACTCCCCACGCGCAAGAATAATTGCAATTGGGATCCTAGTAGGAGGCCCTTCAATAAAGGGGGTTTACCATCATTCACCCGGAGTGCACACTAAACTCCTCTCACTGTAGGATCATGGGGCTTAGTAAATAAGGTTATAAGGCCCTTAATTGGGGTTATAAGTATAGTTACCCTAATTATAACCCTACTTACTAAGTCCCATGATCCTTTAAGCCCTAAACCCTACCCCCTAAACCCTAATTATAACCCTACTTACTAAGTCCCATGATCCTTTAAGTAGGCAGCCCGGCAACCTGAAAGGCCCCTTATGCTCCCAAGGCAGTGGAAAGTGAATCCAGCCAAGCTGGACAGCAAATGGCCGCTTTGTTCGACTGGAGACCTTTGGGGAAGTGTCGAGATGAGAGTGTGTTGTGGGTGTACTCGGGCTTACGTATGCTTATGTTTGAAAGCGTATACTACATACATGTGTGTATATATATATATTTATATTTATATTTATTTATTTATAAATATACATGCAAAAACGACATACATTTATATGTATATGTAGGTGTCTATAGAAATATATATTTATAAGTATGCATGCATGCATGCATGCATGCATGCGTGTATGCATGTATGTGTGTGTGTGCCTACTGCGGCATGATGCACGACATGAGAATGGCGTGAAATATGGCATATAACTGATGGTTTATGCTAGTTGATGTTTCGTATGTGTATATATTCATATATACATGACCATGCCAACCCCTGACATCTAACTTTGGCCGCTGACATAGCTCAAGGAGTTCTATGAGCGACCAAAGTTCGATGTCAGGGCTTTGCATGCGAGACTGCTACTGTAAGGGCCTTAATAATTAGACTAGGGTTTTGGGGTATATTATACTATATTATATTATATTATATTATATTATATTATATATTATACTATACTTATTATAGGGAACCCCTGGTTTTAGCTCCGCTTATTACGATAGCGACATAGGAGCTGCACAGGAAAATGGGACTCCGACCCTCAGATGTGAAGCCTCCGCCCTAAAGAGACGGTACTTGGAGGTTCATGGGGTAGTTATAAGTGGGGTTATAATTCCCCTAATATGGGTTATAAGTATAGTTGCCCTACTTATAACCCCATATATAACTACCCATGAACCTCCAAGTATGATGTGTGCTTGCAACTCGACTTGAGCTCACTGGCAGGTATGTAACAGTTTGAGTGACAAGTTGTTGTCATCTTGCTCTGGCTTTTGTGTCGTGTCTTTGTTTGTTTCTTAAGCAAGTGGCCTGTAGGTTGTTCAAACAAGATCTAACAGAATCCAAACGAGACGTAAGTAAGACCAAAGATCAGGTTAAACATTGCACTGGCCAACATACTGACTGAGCTTCTGTATCCCGTGCTGAAACGAGATCGCGGTGCGCGATTATTTTTGTTGGCGTGTGGGGATCTAGGTTTATAGACGCTACTGTATCCGAAGGGTTTAGGATTTCCAGTCATTCCCTGGCATGGTAATGGCACCTCGAGTCCTCTGAGTGCTTAAGGTGACCCGGCGAGGGCTAACATGGCTACCGCCCAAATCCAGGGGTGCGCAAGCTTGAACCGAAAGTCATGAACATTAATGTACCATTGCTGCTATTGTTGGTATTTCTCTTATGGTGATGATAACTATTAGCATTAGTATTATTGTTTTTTATCGGTGTTCGTATTGTTGGTGTTATTCCTACGACGAGTCTTCTTATAGCGGGGAAAGAGGACGAAGGCACGGAAGACTCCGTCGCCACAGCCAGAAGGGGCGAGGGTTCAGGAGTCCGAGGATCTTAGAGGTTCAGGGGTCTATGGGTTAAGGGTTTTGGGGTTTAGGGTTTCGGATGATCCTGTATGCCGGAAGTCTCACGTGTTGCATACTCTCCTCCCAAAGCCATGCTTTGCTGACCTTGAGGCTTCAGTAGTTTGAGTTGGGCTATCTTGAAACAATTCACTCGGAAGCCATGGAAACCCGTATGACCCTTATGACGCCCCATAAAACCCCAGTCTAGAAGCCGTGTGAATCAATATAGAACATATAGAGGCCCAACAAAAACCCTACAAAGCCCCACAAAAGACTTGTCAGCACAGCCGAAATAATTACCAATATTACTGTTAGGGTTCCTCACTATGAATATACCCTAAACCCCAAACCCTAAACCCCTAAACCTGCTGGGCCCCTTTATAGTATATTCATAGGGTTCAGGGTTTAGAGGGGAAAACCCCTAGCCCTAAACCCTAAACCCTATGAATAAACAAATATATATATATATATATATATTTAGGATCTTATGAGGTATCCCCCAAAAAGGAACTACAATGGAGACTACAGGTACTATAAAGGGGCCCAGCAGGCCTTAAGGAATCGATGCCCAGAGCCTTCCCAGGAACGATTACTTTCGCTCCCTGGAGGCTCGCAATGGCTCAGGGGTTTAGGGGTTCAGGGGTTTAGGGTTTTGGGTTTAGGGGTTTAGGGTTTAGGGTTTAGGGTTTAGGGGTTTAGGGTTTGCGGGTTTAGGGTTTAGGGCTGATTGGATAGAGCTCCGGGTTCAAGAAGGGGCTCAGGGTTTGGGTGACCCCACTTGCAAACGGGTTTCGGGTGAGGGTTTGGGGTAGAGGGTTCAGGCCGTCTGTTCATAGGGTTGTTTTGGGGTTTTGTCTGTAGGGCTTGTAGGGTCTAGAAGAACGGGGTGTAGAGTAAAAACAAGGTATGCTAAACAGACTCTAGGCTTGGTGATTGACAGCCTTGCATCTTGGGGTGTAAAGTCATAGGGGCTTCAACGTTTCATGGTTTTCGTTTCACGGATTCAAGAGAGTTTGATGATCTGCAGGGTTTTTTGTTGTAGGCTTGCAGGCTTAGAGTAAGTTCAGGGCAGTCTTGTTCGGGCAGCCGGCAAGTCCAGCTTGAAAAATGGCCACGGTCGGGGCTGGGGTTCATTTATGCTCTGGGTTCCTTATTATACTTGTTGTATAACATACCCCAAAACCCTATTCTAATTGGCAAGGCCTCTATATTATTACAGTTACAGGAACACGGCATTCATCGCCGCAGCCGTGCCAGTCGTAGCCACAGCAATGTGCAACGTAGTCTGGCCTAAACCCTCTCTGCGTGTGAGAGTCCAACCTCCAATAATTTCTTCCAAAATCCGAAACCCCCTCTTTCTCCTCCGAATCGGCTGGCCCCTTGATGCACTTGTGAGCTCGAACCTGGACCCAGCTAGCGAGCGCAGCTCAGTTTAGTGTTCTGGGGGAGGGGAGGCTGATGTTCTTGAGCAGCCGTAGAACAGCGCACGCTCTTCGCAACGTGCGTTATCGGCGTAAGCCTTCCGCTATCACCTGCCGCGCCGCCGAGGGCTCGAAACTGCTCCCTCTAAGACTCTAAGGGGCCCAAAGTGTCTAGGGGCAGCGAGATCATGTTGGCGGTGTAAGGGTTTAGGGCTTAAGGTTTAAGACCATGCTATGTTGTTTTGGGGTACATGGTTTGCCTCGATGCAACAAGAGAAGAGATCACAGCAGCATCGTGCCTCTGGTACGGTTCCATAAACTCAGCTTGATTTTTCAGTCCGGTCACCCGTGGCTCGCCACAGCTCCATAAGGCTGCATATGACAATGATTATGGCCCTTATTTTTACCTTCTGGGCTTTGAGACCCTGTATTTAGCGCTCTGCACTTTGAGGGGGGGCCATGGAGCCACCCAGGCTGCCGACTTTGGATGAGGTGCGGGCAGGGTAAAGTCGGGTAAGGCTTGGCAAGAGACCGGACATAGAGGAAACCTGGCAGAGAGAGAGAGAGAAAGAGCATGACATAGGGGCGTTGCTAATTTGAATAGGGTTTCGGGGCCTTTTCTAATATAATTATCATAAAGCGCCAAAACCTTATTCTAATGATTAAGGCCCTTACAGTGTATAGCTAACCCAAAGTGGGAAGATGGCGAAGCCTGCGGCTTGTCATCAGTTCAGCCTGGCTGTTCAAACGCATCGTGCCTGTCACCGTTACAAGCCGAAAGCCGTAAGTGCAGAGGAGTTTCTTTGACAAGATCCGACCCCCGTTCCGATCATCCAGGTGATAGCTGTTGCTTCCTTCGGTGCTGCTACTCCTAGCAACAAAAGTCGCCCTTGCTCCGGTTCTGCTTAAACTTCCTAAACCGTAAGCCCTAAACCCCTCAACCGTTGAGGTCTCCAACGAAAGCATGAGCCCAGCAGCGACGCCTCACGGGGTGTTACGACTGGACGCGACGCGCTCCCTCGAGGCACTTCTTCAGGTAAAGCAGGGCAACCCGACGGTTAAGGATTTAGGAGTTGGGTTTAGGGTTTAGGTTCCTGCCTTGGGGATACTTTAGGGTCTGGTTCAGAAGATATGCGTTCGGGGGCTATTGTCACTTGTTTAACATGGAAGGGGCACGAGGCATGTGATGACCATCTTCTGGTTTACGCCATGCGGACCGAGTCCGTTCCGAGTGCTGCAGAGCACGTCCGATGACGAGAACAACGTCATCTTAAGCAGCATCGCCATCAAGCGCTTTCCGTTACTCATCATCGTCATCACAAGCATCATTGCCACTGCCGCAATCATCATCATCATCATCAGCACCCCTACCACTACCATCATCATCCTGACCACCATGAAACGCTCGGTTGCCATCTTCACACCACCACCGCCAGCATGCGTGTCATCATCATTCATTTTCACCACCCGCTGCATGTCGTCAGCTGACCCATCGTGTAAGTTATCACATCCACGAGGCAGAAGGCTGCGCCAGTGTTACCAGCAGCAAGAACCCCAGACCCACCATGTTGAGAAAGCCCCCCACTACGTACTGAAAAAGATAGCAGTAACGACAACACTGACTGCAGTTCTACTATGTCACTGCCGCGTGATCACGAGGACCTGTACTTGTCCGCCTGAAAAGCAAACACAAAAAGATACTCACTAATAACAGCAAGAACCGCTTCGCGACTCGCTCAGCCATGCAGGAGGCAAAACCAAAAAAACAATAACAGTACCAATGGTGAAACTAATGAAGACGAATAGTGACAACAATCATAAGCACTAGTAGTTGCCATATCCAATGGACGTGACCATTTCGACCCAAGCCTGCTGAACCTTCCGTGTTCCAAGTGCAGTACGTAGCATCGGATACCGCAAGAGTCGTTGAAAGAAGAAGCTGAGCTCGAACCGTTACTACATTATATGAGCATATGATAGCATGTTTAAAATATTACAGTTATTACAGTATATGACCAATACCCATTCAAAGCTCTGATAAAACAGATATGCCATACCAGACGATATGTGCAGTCCCCAAGAAGAGCCTAAAGGCCTGGCGAGTTCCGATTCCAGAGAGCCTTGGACCTATAAACCCTAAACCCTAATGCCCCAAAAGGTCATCGACTCACAAGAGTGGATGCCGGACTGGCTGACAGAGGAAGACGATGAGAAGGCAGCCGTGGTTCAGAAGTCTGGCTTTGCTAAAGACCTAAGAAGACGATGCATATATATATATATATATATATATACACGCATATGTATGTACGTATGTATGTATGTGTATGTATGTGTATGTATGTGTATGTATGTGTATGTATGTGTATGTATGTGTATGTATGTGTATGTATGTGTAAGCCTGCATGCATGCATACATGTATATATATATATATATGCATGTATGTATACATACATATAAAATACATTGGTCGTATAATGTACTCAGCCGCCCTCTTTCCTAATTGTTAAGCCGAGCATACCCGCATATTACATTTCGGGTTTCGGGATACCTCAAAACCTTCAGGAATTGTGATCAGCAACTGAACCCAAGCGCCCTGCGATCCATGGTAAAGGTGGAGTGCCCCAAGATGTCGCGCCCATCAACGCCGGGCGTGCAGATGTTGGGGCAGGAAGGTGGCTCGCCTGCTTCTCCAGTCAATGATGGGGATACGCCAAAGGTTTGCTTTTGCTTGCAACTTGTTTTTGCTTTTGGTCCTTAGTGCAACCTTTACATTTTGCCGGTGGTGTTGGTGCCATTTGGTGCCATTGGTGGTGGTAGCAGTAGGCGTCGTAGGTAGTAGTAGCAATCGTCGTCGTCGTGGTGGTAGTAGTGGTAGTGGTAGTGGTGGTAGTAGTAGTAGTAGTAGTAGTAGTACGAGTACGAGTAGGAGTAGGAGTAGGAGGTCGTCGTCGTAGTGGTAGTGGCAGTGGTGGTGGTAGTAGTTGATTGTAGTAGCATTAGTCGTAGCAGTAGCAGTAGTAGCAGGCGTAGCAGGCGTAGTGGGCGTAGCGGTGAGCAGTAGAAGTAGCCATAGCAGCTGGAAGAGTTGCACTTCTGGAGCAGCACCCTACACCTGCAGGCTTTCAGCAAGACCCTCCAGATCGCCTCTGGATCTCCGAAGAGCTTGCAGAGCTGCCCCTTGTTTGCAAAGCTCAGGGTAAGGTCTCAGTGGGGATTAGGCCGTCGGGGCCTGGGGCTTCACTGTTTTAGGAGGAATTCACAGCACCAGTAGAATCACAAACCTTACTGTAAGTGTTTAACTAGAATAACTAGAAGCCTCCAACGCAGGACACGAACCCATAATAAGTAAGTTTGACAACCACGAGCTCACACACCACATGCCACCAACAAGTCCTGCAATGCCCTGTTTGCCTGGTACCAAACCGTTTTAGGAACCTAAACCCTATGTCGTAAGTAGTGGGCCGGGGACATGTCTCCTGCGACTTCTTTACGCGTTGTGGGTTTGGCACGGTCTCCGATACGGTCTAGCAAGGTGGCTGCTTGGCGATTTTTCCGGTTTGGCCTATGGTTGATAACTTGACACGAAGAAGGCCACAAGCCTTGCACTTTACCTTCCAAAATGCTGACAAGAATCCTACAAGTTTCTGAGCCTCACCCGACGTTTACGGCGTGTGCGGTTTAGGGGCTTTGAGTTCTATATCTTACTAATGCTGCCATCTCCACCACGCAACTTCGAAGCAAGTATGATGCAATTGTACTGCGCTGCAAAATGAGATACAATGTAGAATGCCCGTCAAGGCATGGACAGCGCCCCATGTTTACACGGTAGTCCACCACATTCCGAGAGTCTGGCTGTACTCGTGACATGAGCTATTTGCGAGTGGTGGCCTATGCTCCGGCTATCTCTGAGCAGCACAGCTTGACAGCAGCAACCAAGACCTGTAGAATAGTCCGAAGACAGTAGCAGCAAAGAGACACAGCTGGATGAGAGCCCCTAACCCTAAACCCAAAACCCTAAACCCTAAAACCCTAAACCCAAAACCCTAACCCAAAACCCTAAACCCCTAAACCCTAAACCCAAAACCCCTAACCCAAAACCCAAAACCCTAAACCTTAAACCCGAAACCCCAAACCCTAGACTCTAAACCCTAAACCCGAAGCTACTA
>CAJNDV010024880.1:8229-22343 GCA_905221635.1 Symbiodinium sp. CCMP2456 | reverse complement strand
TTAACCCTACACCCCTAAACCCTCAAGGAGCGTCGAAGGCTTGGTGGGAAGCCTTCGCCACGTGGCGGAGGCAACCGGAGCACTGTCTGCGGCTCAGGGCAGGGGTGTGGTGTTGTTTTGGGTTTAGGGTTTAGGGCCTAGGGTTTAGGGTCCAGGGCTTGGGGTTTAAACCCTAAACCCTAAGCCCTAAACCCTAAACTTAGTGTGTTGCAGATTTTGGTTCGGTGTTGTTCGTCCTCACGGGGATCAACTAAATGAAATTAGCTAGAGTGGTATGGAGACATATCGAAGCCTGAATAATTACCAAATTGTCAATACTATATTCCTTGGCTCCTTATTACAGTGGTATCGTACCCCGAACTCAATAAAGGCCCCCCAGATGACCCTTCATCATTGGGACCGGAGATGACTGGCTTCGCCCTCTGTAAGTCCTGGGCCTAGACTCTAGACCCTTGCAGTAGGGACCTGAGAGAAACTTCAGACACGACAACATTAGGGGCATCGGTACTGGCAATCGGAGAACAACAATACGAATACGCAAAAAAGCAGCATCAGTGGCAATGACTCATGAGAACAAACTGCTCGGACATACAAGGAATGCACTGAATATGCATGCATGCATGTATGCAAAAGTGTATGTATGTATGTATGCAGGTATGAATGTACGTATGTATGCACGCATGCAGGTACTTATGTAATGTATGTATGTATGTATGTATGTATGTATGTATGTATGCATGTATGTACATATGTGTGCATATGCATGCATATATGTAGCGTTTGTTGCCGTTGAACCACCCATAGTGTGGCTCTGCTGCGTACCAACATCTCGGCAAGCCGACAACGTGTGCATTAAATTTATTCCACGGGCCATCAAGGTTTAGGGAGGTTCCAGCAGTTGGGGCATACTCATACTGATCTGGATGGCTATGAAAAGAAAACATTGAGCCAGTTGAGGTGATACTACGTTTTTTTGGTAGTTGAAGTCCGGTCATGCCGTTTGCCTCTGCGGTGCAGGACGTCGATTGTTTTTTTCAGGCGGTCAAACCGTGAGTCAAACCTGCTGCTTAAGTTGCTTGCGCCCTGTGCTGCCCTTGGCCGATTGCAGTGCCTTCAGACTCCAATCCTTTCAAGCCCAGGCACAAATACGCTCAAACATGCACCCCTTATAGTTAAACCCAAAGCCAAAACCCCAAAGCTCCGAACCTCCACGTGTTGGGCTTCGGGCATCCAGGATCCTACTTGCGTTGGGCTAGTTTGAGGGGTCCTCAGTTTAGGGAACACAGAGTGTCTCGCTCAGCCAGACAGGACCCATGAGCTGATCTGGTAGGGGTCTCGAGAAGGCTGTTAAAAGGGCGCCCCCCCATGCCTAGCCAAACTTCCGGTTAGACTAGATTAAGGCCACTCGGGGTTTCGACAGGAGCTAGATATATGATAGACGAGTGCCTTCTGTGAGTTACCAAAGTTCCTCCTTCTTGAAGAGAAGCACCATATAGAGGCACCTTACATGGCGACGGTCTCGGGGTCGTACTGTCAATACCCCGGGTAAACCCTATAAACACTCTCGCCTTAAACCTATAAAGCCCGAAACCCTTAACCCCTTAGCCCCCGAGATAATGAATACAGCATACATCGTTCTCAGGCTCTTCCCTGCTCTACCTAATTCACAACCGTCAAGAGAGATGCAGGGCCTGGCGGGAGCAGGGGAGTTTTGAGGGCACGACCCTTCTGCCAGGGTCATAGGATTTTCGGGTGTAGGCGTCTAGTATTGAAGTTTTCTTCAAAAATACAGGGTTACAGGTTTTGCATGGGTTGTAACCTGCAGAGAATCAGTCTGGGCATTAACCCCAAAACGTTGAGCTCTGAGGGCTGCCGGATGGGGCCGACAAGCCTAACCCAGAAACTCCATCGCCCCCAAACAAGAGTTCCTGATTAATTGACAAAAGGTGAGTGACTGTCGATGTCGTAGTTCTGAAACGGGCGGTGTTGGAGGATCTCGGGGAGTGTCATTGTTCTGCCAACTCCATCTCATACGTACGTCGCCGTCAAGCCACTGCTTGGGGCCTTGTGCAACTGCAAAGCTTCTTCCTGACCGGAAACTTGGAATTTGGTCGCTTGAATGTGGGCATACGACAACGACTGTAACTAATAATGCTGCTGCTGATGCTGCCTTTGCTCCTACTCCACGATTACTACTATGCTACGACGACCACGCCTACCAGTGATCGTGCTACTGCTGCTACAAGCACCGTGTGTATTGGCTGCTAATGCTTGTTGAGAGTTACATTCACACCGTCACGATTCAGCTGCCGAGATACCAAGAGGTTCCCACAACAAGAGTGGAATGGATTCCGGTCACATTAGCCTGCATCAAGCATTGGTACCGCTCTGCACTGTCTTCAAGAGCGGAATGTTTCAATGGTTTACACCGAAGCTTGCAAAGCAAGCTGTATCGGTACATCCGTCTTGGAAACCAGACAGACTATGCTTCATGGTTTCAGGATTTCAGGACTGACTGAGGCAAACGGGGCTAAGAGGTTCGACGGACTAATGCTGCTGTCAGAGGCTATGCACGCAACCTACATCGATGAAATGAAAATGCATACAAGGCTCATGGTGCCAGCAGTTCCAGCATACATTCCTGGTATGAATGTATACGCGTACTTGGCATGCACCAGCGAAAGCATCGAACGCCCCTGTCTTGATTTGCAACGAATGCTAGCTTAAACGCACTGACATCTACCTCTATAGGCAACCATATACTAGTAAATTACACTACACTACCATCACTACACTCTACTAACTATACTCCACTGGATTTAGGGTTCAGGGTCTGACTCTGTTTGGGGGTTTCGCGTTCTGGGGTTGAGGGCTTCGGGTTTGGGACAGGACATAGTTTGCCACGCAATTTTACTTGGACTTCCGGATAACGGTCGTTGTAGACATAGTATGATTATGTCGACAGGCCTGGGGCCAGAATCGGACGTCTGCTCTTTCACCATCCGACCTACTTGGAGGATCATGAGACTTAGTAAATAAGGTTATAAGGCCCTTACTTGGGGTTATAAGTATAGTTACCCCAATTATAACCCCACTTACTAAGTCCCATGATCCTTTAAGTAATGGTCCCTTCAGGCTCCCTCATGAGGATCACCTCGTTGCTTTAAGGGCTTGGCTCAGGGATCCGGGCTCATGCTCGGAGTTAAGGGCTTTCCGGATTCAGAGTGTCCTAGGTCGTATCTGCGATTTGTGTAGTGTCTGGCTGGCCTCGTCTGTCGAGCACGGAAGTGGATCGAGCAAAAATTGACCTTTGGAGCATTCTCAGCAAGGACGCGCATGAAGCCAGGGTTAAGGGATGTCAAGGGCAGAGTATACACCATCGTATCATAGAGCAACCAACAGTTCAGCATGTCCGATACTCCTCTTGCACTCCTGTTACGAAGTATCCTTCACATGTTCTAGTTCTTTGGGACTCTGTATTGCCACACGCAGACAGCTTGACACTTGCCTTTGGCTGCGAGGTGTAGCTTCGAGCTTACAGCTGTTCGTGCGCGTAGCAGTGGTTCAGGAACACTGAAATTTTCTAGTTACGGACTTTTCAATAATGCTCATGTCGGAGGTTCGCCACACCGTTTCGGCGCGAAGACTAGGGCGGGAAAGAGCTATGAATTGTCTTGAGGATGTGAGCATTTTGAAAGCATACTTAAGGGAAGATCGACACCGTGTGCAGGCGTGTACCAGGCCCTCGTTGTTCCCCTTGTGGTGTGCACAGTGTTCCGTTGTTTCGGTTTTCTGCCAAGCTGGATGACAAGATGGAATTAAAGTACATGGGTTTTGGCCGTGTATTGCACATGTTAGAGATAGACACGAAACCCTGAGACCATGGATCCTCGCCTGGCATGTCCGAGTTGTGAGAGCGTAAACCCTGGAAAATAAGCCTAAACCCTCAGCCCAAAACCCTGGAAAATACATCTCTAAACCCTATGGGGGTAAGGCTGTTTTAAGGCTTGGAGCTTCCACGGTTCAGGCTGGAACGACAATGGGCCAAGGACAAGGCCCGATCTGATCCGATTTGCCTCCGTTTATTCTTGTCAGATATTCCTTAAGGTAAGGGTCGAGGGTTTAGGGTCCCAACTTCTGTAGGCTCAGACATTCAGGCGATTGCACAAGTCCTGATGCACAAAAGGGTCCCCTAAAGTATCCCTGAAAGTTTTAGGGTGAGGGTCTTTAGGGCTTAGGGTTCTAGGAGCGCGAGGCTGTTGCGCTGTTCGGGGGCCATTGCCGCGGGTTTGGATTTAGTTTCAAGCGTAGGAATCCCTGTCTAAACTCGATCGAGCTCCAGAGCCCGAGCCCTAAACCCTAAAGAACAGGCCGTGGCGAGTTCGGCGGATTGCATGCTCCTTAATCTAATCTGTACCTATGGTGCGGGTGCACTAGGGGGAGTATCCCCCTAGACTTGGATTCCTAGCTAAAGTAGAAGTTTCGAACGAGCCCTGCAGTGCGACAAAGTCAGCTGAGCGGGTGAAAGAATTGAACGAGCCTCTAGTGGGCCCAGAGATGTGGAGAGATGGAGTTTGTGGTTCAACCCGGAGTTTGAATAACACGCGTTCTGAGCAATTTTTCGTAGCATCCCGTTCACCTAGGAAACCTAAAGACGCCCATGAAGACCTCTCAGGCAGGGCCATCCTGTTCCTATGACCTGCCCCTTGTCCACTGCAACTCCCCCACCCCAAAATCCAGCACATCATCTGCTATCGGCTGAAGTTGTGTCCCTAAACCCTAAACCCTAGACCCCTAAACCCTAAACCTTAACCAGACCTGGGAGTGCTTTGCCTGGATGCCAGGTGTGGTGGGCAGTGGGGGAACTGGTGGCCTTCAGAACTTGATCCGAGCGTACCAGGCGTCCCAGACTGAAGGGTCTAGGGTTTAGGCTTCAGAGAGACCTCGTTCAAAAAAGGGTTCAGGGTTTAGGGTTTAGGGTCAAGAGAGTCTGGAGGGGATTGTTGGGATTGCAGAAGAGGGGTTCAGGGTTTGAGGGTTTGGGATCTCACAAGCTTTCGATGTTCAGGGTTGTCGGTGCTTGGGGGGAGTAGGAGGAATAGCCGGACTCCTTTGTCATTCTCAGAGGACTATTGGAATTCTCTGCTTACATCAGAATGGCAGCCTTACAGTAGCAGCCGGAGCAGGCTTGGGTCTGGGGCTACTTGGGGGTTCATGGGCAGGAAAACATGGGGTTATAAGTAGGGTAACTATGCTTATAACCCAAAGAAGGGGACTTATAACCCCACTGATAACTACCCATGAACCTCCAAGTAGGGAGCTCTCGATGACGAAGGGTTTGGGGCTTTAGGGCTTACGGTTTGGAGCAGCTCCCTCAGCCAGCAGAAACAGCCAAGCACCCTTTGAGGATCCCAAAAGAATGAGACTCTTGAACCCTAAACCCTAAACCCTAAACCCTAAAAACCCAAAACCAACTCGTCCTAAATCCCACCACTGCTCGCTCTGAGTCGTTCTGACTCTAGGGTCCTGCAGGTTTCGAATCCCCGGCCACTGCGAGAGCACTGCACCATGAAAGAACAGGGAACCTCAGACGAAGTCTGCACATGGCTGATGTACCAAACCGAGGCTTGTGGTTTTGCAAAATAAATCATAAATCCAATGGGAATCCTGATTCGCGGCATCCAAGTTAGCGGTGTGGAATGCCAGAATCTCCAACTTCTAAAACTCTAGAAATTCAAGATCAATTTTTTAGTGTCCGGGGCCCTAGGCCCTCAATCCTACACTGGCCTTGGTGAGGTCCGGGGTCACGAAGCTGCGAATCTGGACCCTCTCGGACACCGGCCGAGAAGTTCGAACGGGTTCCCTTGGAGTCTGGGGCTATAGGGTTTGGGTAAAGCATCTTCTCAAGTCCGGATGCAAAAGGGGTTCAGGGGCCTTTTGAAATTAAGCACTAAGCCCTGTATGTTGTACAAGTGGGGAGGTTTGTTTTATGTTGGTGCCAGCAATAGTTCGAAGACGGTGGTTTCGATTGTTTCAAGCGCAGGGCTACTGTCTGACATGACATGTCCAATCTGGTCTGCAAATGCTTCGACAGAGAGCCGCCACTGACAAGTGCGAAGCAAGTCCTGCCGCTGTAAGGACTCCATGCCTGGCGCAAGTGGTCTCAGAAGGCATGTGCTGTTGCAACCTTTTCATATCTATTTTAGACGGTGTCTATGTTATAGAGGTTCAGGGCTTGGGGATTGCGGCAGTATAACGACCCTAATATCAACGGTTGCTTTGGCTGGAATCGCGTAGGGAGAAGAGCAAGCAGTGCTTGACATGTTCTGTTGAACATGTTCTTTTAATCGCAGGGTCTGGCTTTTCCAGGGTGCCAAAGCCACAAGCACCCTATCTCCGGCAGAGTAAAGGAGCCGATCGATCTCGCCGGTTTGGCGATAGAACGACAATCGCGCATCAGACCGCAAAATCGCCTTGAGCACACCGCGATGCAGCAGCTAGGAGAGCAAGGTAGCGAAGACACAACGGTGACAAGAGGTGACAGGGCAGGTCGCGCGGGCAAGAACCCACCCTGCCCCTCAACCCCGCTGCACTTCAAACCCTGAAATCCCTGAACTCCGGAACTCCATACTACACAACATCACGACATCAAGAAGCCGTCGGCCAAAGTCGGAAGTAATGGCGCCGCCGAGCCTCAGCGTCGATCCGCACTGGGAGCCACTTTGCATGAGCTCTGATATAGAACCTGGAATAATTATGCAGTGCTTTCCGTAATGTTGCTTAAAAATATACGTTATACTGAGTTATACTATATAATATGCCCCAAAACTGTCCTCTAATGATGAAGACCCCCTGTACGTATCTTAGTACTTCGGTTTGATTGAAACAGGTTTAAAGAAACCCGTCAGCATTAACACTGAACCTAGCGCCCAAAGCCTATATAACATAACTGACGGACAAAAGAAGATGCTTCGCCTGGAGTGTCGGAATGAGTGCCGGTGACTATAAAATACTTCACCTAAAAGGACAAACCAGCTATGAGGCTAATGCAGACTGTAGGCCTCGAAAGAAACAGAAGGCGTAGTAGTCGTCGTCGTAGGCGTAGTAGTCATACGTAGTAGTAGTCGTCGTCGTGGTAGTCGTGGTAGTGGTAGTGAGACGGATAGGGGTGGTGGTAGTACGGGTAGGGGCAGGGGTAGGGGTAGGGGCAGGGCGGGCAGGACAGGGGTCATCCAAATACATTGATTTGCATGTTTTTTGTCTACGCATCTAAGGCTCATCCGTCAAGTGGCTGCTGCCGATGCCCGCGCCAAGCGCGCCGGCCGCCGCAACAACGGGAGCAGATTTGTTCTGCTGTAATGTTTTCTGGAAGACGCCTGATGCTACCGAGCTGCTACTGACAAACGAAGTGTGAGGGAATGGGCAGCCAGCAGCTTTGTAGCCACGAGGGAGCGGGGAAAGACAGCTCCCCTGCTATCATTGAAGCTGCTCCGAGCTTTTGGTCCATAAATCCTAAACTGACCATGGGATGAGAGTATTGAGGCGCTGCATCCCCGCACCCGTGACAATGCACAATGCGACATCGTTGTTGGGGACAGCGCAAATCCCGCATGCTGCCCTAAAGGGAAACAGGATGCTACAAGGATTTCATGAGGGTTTCAGGTAAACTCTAAACCCTATACAGGGTTTCGGGTTCCAGTTCCGCAGTACGTAACTCAGCAGTGGTCCTCATTGGAGCGGCAGCCGCAAGGATTCCATCGGAGCTTTCAGCCCCTGTCCTTGCTGCTGTGGCATTGGCCCTACGTCAGCAGAAGGCGCAGGAGGCTCCACTGCTGGACATCCTGGGTCTGGGAAGGACTAGAACATGGCTTTTAAACTCGTGTCAGTAGCGCAACTTTACCCAGTTTTTGGCCGAGCTCTTTGTGCCCGGATTGGTGGCAGCATCTCGCGGCCGTAATGATCCCAAGTCATCCGTTGTCCCGAATAGTAGGATCACGTTGTCCTCCGTTTCTGCTAATTGAAGCCAATGGGATCAGAGCTGGGGCTCAACCGCTGCATCGCAGCCAATACCTTCGACCCTTGCGAAGATCAATAGCCTGGAATCCCAAAACCAAACTACCGATAGGCCCCATAGTAGTTCCCTTTGGGGACAACCTTATAGGATTCTAAACATGAACTCCAAAACAGAACTACTATGGGGCCTATGGGTAGACCAAAACCGCGCTGCAACTCCACGACTCTTGAGATGTGTCAATGCCGTATCCAGGAAACATGTCAAAGCTGCAAGGCAGCTGACCATCGTGTGTCATAGTTCTTCAACTAGGCTATGCTATAGGTGATTCCCTGGACATAGCTTGTTTCTTCTAAACCTTCGAGACCCCATACTATAAATATTACTGTCTTGGTATCATTATTGTTATTATATTAGTACTGGATATTACTGTGGCTATTTCTATTACTATAAACCTCAGGCGTCGAACCCTCACTTGCTGTCCCTAGACAGACGTGCGAAGCTCGCTGCGACAAGCCATGTAGGAGCCCGAAAGCCCGAACCGCACCCCCTGACGTAGACTATATTGGGGTTTAGGGATTAGGGTTTAGGGTTTGTAGTTCTTACATATTCTTAACATGACAGACCCCCACACCCTATCCTAATTACACTGATACATCGGGGGCCTTATACCCAGAGAACCCAATACCCCTTAATTAAGGAATATACCTTAAATCATAAATATTAGGGCCCCTATAATTTAAGGTATATTCCTTAGTCAAGGGGTATTGGGTTCTCTGGGTATTGCCAGAGTTCAGGCGTCTCCAGCGCCTGCCTTTGCTGTTGGAACTCCAGAGGCACTGGAAGAGGTGACAGAGGCGATGTCGGGACGGTTTAGAGTTTTGGGGTTTGGGGTTTAGGGTTTAGGGTTGATGTCTGTGGATCTTTACCCATCGGCATAGTAGTTCCTTTTTGGGGTTCGTATTTAGAATCCTAGAAGGTAATCCCAAAAAAAGGAACTACTAGATGTCTGTGGATCTCTAAGGCGAGGCTCTCAAAATCAGATTTTTCTTGTTTAGGGGTTCGTGTTCGTCCTGGCGAAGTCGCAGCAGGCCAGTTGCAAGAAAGGGTTTGGGGACGAATGCACAAGCCCAGATGCAAAAGCGCGGAGGTTGTTTTACACATACCCAGAGAACCCAATACCCCTTAATTAAGGAATGTACCTTAAATTTTAGGGGCCCTAATATTATGATTTATGGTATTTTCCTTAATTAAGGGGTATTGGGTTCTCTGGGTGCACGTATGCACTCTGGACTCTGAACGGCTCCGCAGCGCTGGAGCCTTGTCTAGGGTTTAGGGCTTAGGGCCTCTTGCGTAGTTATCATAAAAAGCACCAAAATGCCGCCGAGGCCGCCCCAACTCAACCTGACTTCAATTGGCCGCCGAAGCCGAAACCCGAAACTGCAAAATTCGCAAACAGAGCACCGCACCCTAGACTCATAAGCCCAAACTGCACAGAGCTCGTATGCCGCCGTATGCGTCTGCGAGGGAAATTGCGACTGCTGAATTTCCAGAAAAACCCTGGACCCCCAAGCTCTGAAGACTCATATACTATATATAAGATAATCTGGTATAATATAATATGCCGTAACATATAAGTATAGTAGACACCGTTGTAAATACTCAACTATGGAAGGCGCCGCCGCCCCGCTGGCGTTCGCTCCGTGCTTGCCGAGACCAGGGCACGCAGGCCAGGAAGTGCTTGGAGCTTATGGTTTCTGGTTTAGGGTCCAGGTGCAAAAAGGGTTGTTTGAGCTGTTTGTTGAAGAAGCTTTCTGCTAAAGGGTTGTTGTTTTGTTTTGCCGTATTGTGCTTTTGGGTGGCTTCTGTATCAGGGAAGACACTGCATTTTGTGTTGGGGCCCAGTTCGGGCCCGACGGTCCAGAGTAGGGTCGGCAAATTCGAGGACATACAGATATACAAGTAAGATACGGTCCTTAATAATTACCTTTACTATTTTTGGGGGCTCCTTATTCTAATTATAATATAATAGAGCCCAAAGCCCTATTCTAATTATGAAGGCCCCTACATTGAAATTCAAGCAGGTGATGGCAGCTTAGGTTTGGGATGTTGAAGAGTCGCCCTCCCCCGGTCATGCGCATCGGCCCTCAGTACGGGCTCAAAAGGTCCTGGATTGTGGCCCGGAGGCTGCATTGCGGGGTGCATGTGCTTTTCTCGCCACAGGCCTAACAAGGGTCGAGTCTAGCTTGGGCAAATTATAATGGGTTTGCCCTAATTTACAGACAACCCGGAAGCGCAAACGTGAGCTCACTGGTGTGTGACTGCATTGACTCGTGGCTGAACTCACGAACTCGCGAATTCGTCGCAATTCCGTGACTTCATGCAGCGAACCTATGCCTTGCGAGTCTGCACTCTCCGATCGGTCGCATTCATTGGAGTTTGGAATTCCATTGACTTCATGCAATGCAAGTCCCATGTCGAGGATGACGATCCGAGTATTCATGCCGAATCTGAGAACTGTCAAGCTGCACGACTGCCAATCTACAATGGCTGGCCGGGGCCGGCCTGTGAATTGACTTGGCAAGCGCAGGTGGTGAAATCAGAGTCAGCGGTGTCTTTGATGTGGCCTGCGTTATGCCACAGCGAACCTCGATTACGATGCTGGTGAGAGCTGGTGTTTTGCCACGTCCCTTTGCTTCTGAACCCGCCTCTTGTGGAGACCGTCAAAGGTTTTGAAGTAGGTCGGGGCCCTTGTTTGCGGCTCAGAACTCACCAGATGTGGTCAGCTGGCACCCGTTTTGGAGGCTTGAACGAAGCCTCTCGCCGGCCTTTTGCCATCCATTCGTAGCTGGGTTTCAGTCTTGCTATGTTTCATAGTTGTGGCTGTGCCTTGGCCGTGGCGTTGCCCGCGCTGCTGCTACCTGTTTCTGCGGCGACAGCTGGAATTCGTGACTGCTTCGCGCGAGTGTGCGAGCCGAAACCTCAAACCGCCCAACGAACTCAGACGCCTCGCGCGGATTGTCCAAGCTGTGAGAATCGAAACCGACGGCAACAAAAAGGTAACCCTCAACCCCTAGATCATCCTCAGTGCTGCCTATCGCTTGTCGATACGAACTGTGAACCAATGGTAACATTGGTATCAACAATCAAGAATCACAAAGCATGAGTGTTATCATGCTTCTTCTTATGATTATTGCTGCTAGTCTTATCATTCGTATTAGTATGGGCATTCGTGTTCGTATGAGTCATTAGTTTTTGTCATTAGCATTAGCATGATTATGATTACTGTTATTATTACGTCGTAACATTATAAGTACTATTATTAGTAGTAGTCGTGTTATTATTTATGATAAGGATGAGTGTTATAGGGCTTGTTTTTCTTATCGTTATGAGTCGGCTATATTATTTCTATAGGTACCCTCCAGGTACCTACTATATAGGGTACTGGAGCCCCTAGGGCCCTATATAGTAGGTACCTGGAGGGTTAGGGGAAACTACCGGAACCCTAAACCCTAAACCCCTAAACCCCTAAACTCTATATGATTCGTTATGATTCGTCTCTATTATTTGTATTGTGAGTGTGCACCTGTGCCCTTTTGAGAGGCGGGAGATCCCTGGCTGGAGCTTGCGCGCGAAGGACATGGAAAGAGCTGATGTAGGGTTTAGGGTTTAGGGTTTAGGGGTTTAGGGTTTAGGGGTTTAGAGTTTAGGGGAGATAATGGGTGTTAGGGATCCTTAGGCCTTCATTGGGAGGCTGCAAGGGGTCTCTACAGTAGGGTTTAGTCTTTTTGAAGTTATCTATTTAAACTTAGGGGTTGTTAGGGGTTTATTTTCCTGAAAAAGAGTTTAGGGTTCGAAGAGCCATTGAAGGGATCTTAAGGGTTGTTTAAGCATTTGCCAGTTGTACTCTTTGCAGTTCAGGGTTGGAGTTCACTCCCGTAAACCCTGAACCATAGTACTCCCAAGTGCGAGATTTTTGCGAAGCTCTTGGCGCGTCAGCCGACCGCCACGCCGCGAAGAGGTACAAGCTCCGTGGCTTCAAACACACCGGGGGTTCTTCATTCGAGCCCGGTACTTGCGACGGTGTTACTTAGTTACTTCGAGGTTCGCATGATGACACCCGAAGCGAGCTGCGCTTGAGTGCTCCAGCCAGCAAGCTCGAGCAAATGCTGAACTTGTGGATCGAGAGCTCTGAGAACCTCGAAACCTGCGGGCAGGTTCGAGATCTGACCGAAATTGTAAATTTCGGTGTAAGTGGCAGTGGGGTGTGTGAGCTGTGTGCCCGACCCATCTTGGTCATCGCGTAGATCATTTTTGCAGATCTGATTGTCTGGTGCTGCTGCGCCGAAATGCGAAAATGTGTCAGCCGCATCAGGGTTCCCTCAGACGTGGCCAGTCAGAATACCTGCTGACTATCCCAAGCTGTGGATCCCAGCTTTCGGAGAGTCATGACAGCAATTGCTGCTTGCTGTTGGCCCCAGGGCGCTCGATTGGTGTGCTATTTTTCACTGTGCATCTTGCATGCTGCTTGAGTTGGTTGAAGTTGAGAAGCTTTGTCTTGTCGATCTTGTCGCCGTACGCCATAGGCGTTGGGCTGACTTGCGTGGTCAAGAACCGACGGTTGAATGAAGACATCCCGTGAAGCGAGCTGCTCTTGAGAGCTACAAGCACATGCTGAGTCCAAGGATCACAGATATCTGAGAACTGTCCTCAGGCTGCTTGAAGCGGTGGCAGAGTTTGTGGCATTGAGGATTCCATAGGAGGCAGGCTGTTGCAGTTGCCCGCCTCATCCATGGAGGTTATTTGCACAGTGCCGTCGAAGTTGCAGGACCACTGCAGCAGGAGCCGCACCTCTGCAGCACCATGGCAGTCTCCGGCTTCTGCTCTGTAAAGGTAGCTGATGGTAGCTGTACATGTGTATATCTATACACACATATGTATATTAATGTACATGTATATATACATATAGACATACGTGCACGTTTGTCTTTCATTATATGTTTAACTTGTCGGCATATTTGTTCGATAATCCTGTACATAAAACATTTAAAACCAAATTTACCGTAATTGCATTATCTAATCCTCCATGACGTATTGAATAAACAAAAATACAGTTCTGCAGAAGAAAGTTTTGGTAGTGCAAAGTTTGTACCATAATATAGAACAGCATGATGCAGCTGGCTCTAGTGAAAACACAGCATCGTATAGTACCGTATTGCAGATTAGAGCGGAGAAGAGCAGAGTAGGTTGAAGTACAGTAGAGTAGACGAGAACAGACTAGAGCACAGTCGAGTACAGTACAGTGTCGTGTAGAAAGTACATTATAGGGAGCAGGAGTAGAAAACATAGGACAGCAGGACCTCCTGAGCACGCGGGAGACACACACAGAGAGGGAGAGAGAAAACAATGTCAAATAGTATGTGTCGGAGTGACCATAAAGACCTCCAGTGCAAGTGCCCCCCGCATGAACGGTCCTCTAGCTGTGCTGAAGAAAAGAGTGAAACAGAGTAGAGTATAGTACAGACGCCCCAAGTACAGATACAACTCACATAGAGGTTGGTGACGTACCCTTTCTTTCCCATTGTCGCGAACAGATGTCAGAGTGATGTAAGTAGAAAGTGAAGTTCTTCCCATCCAATATGGTGCAGTACCTTATTTACATCACGGACACTGGTAGGTGCCCAATCTCGATTAAATCAGCACTTTTGTCCAAGCCGGTCCCGAGCAAAGCGTGCAAGGACCTACATCCAGAACAAAGACAGCCACAGCCCATAGACACTGCGTCTAAGGCCTCCGGCTCCTCCTCCTCCGACAGATGTCAGCAAGGTGGCCCTTCGGGATCGTCGAAGGCTTCCAGTTCAGAGGGCTTAACATGGGATTTCAGTCCAGGATCATAGGACTTCTGTGCAGGGTTCAGTGTGACTCACACAGGACTTGTGTTTAGGGTTAACTACTACTTACTACTACTACTAACTACTTACTACTACTACTACTACTACTACTACTACTACTACTGCTACTACTACTACTACTACTACTACTAACACTAACACTAACAGTCACTAACACTAACAGTAACACTAACACTAACACTAACACTAAC
>CAJNDV010024869.1:42289-53460 GCA_905221635.1 Symbiodinium sp. CCMP2456 | reverse complement strand
TTTGCATCAGGACTTGCGCAATCGCCTGAATGTCTGCGCATACGGAGCCCTGAACCCTAAACCAGAGAGAGTGAGTGAGTGAGTGAGTGAGTGAGTGAGTGAGTGAGTCGAGATCCCTACATGATCGGTAGCCGATAGCCGTCCCAACCCTAAATCTCAGTCCCTCTAACACCTAAACCCTCAAGTCTAGAACAGTACTACATTCTGGCCTAACCATAAGGATCCTTGAACCAGAGATAAGGACCCCTTAAAAGGCCTCCTAGGAAAGAGGCAGCTCAGACTCAGCCCGTGAACTGCTCCACAGGGCCCTTCCCGGTCTGGAGCTCGGCCGCGATCTGTCCGATGATGGCAAACCTTGCTGCCAAGGCAACATGAAACACCCCACCCCCACACACACACACACACACACACACACACACACACACACACACACACCCAAGGCGCCCAGTATGGAGCCCTTATGATGATGACTGAATACCCTAAGGGTCCATGTACCCCAAATAGCACATACTTGGCCGCAATGTACCTATATAGGGACTACTTCAAGGCCAAAGTACATACTATTTAGTACATGGACCCTTTAGGGATATTGAATCCCCTAAACCCTAAACCCTAAACCCTTAGGGATATTGAATCGCGGCTATTTGGGCTACAATAGAGGTCCTTGGATGTGGGCGTCAGCTCTCCGAGCGACAAGTCGGTTTAGTATGGGGTTCAGGGTTTAGGGTTTAGGGGTTTAGGGTTTTAAGGCTTTAGGGTTTTAGGGTTTTAGGGTTTAGGGTTTAGGGTTTCCGGGTTCTCAAGTCCATCGGTTACCTTCCTGCAAAGTCCGTTGAAGCCCGAAGACATACGATCTACGCCTGGACCTGAACCCGAAAGCCAAGTAAACCCTAAACCCCAAACCCCAAACCCCAAAACCCTAAACCCCAAAAGGGCCCAAGATCCCCAACGTCTCAGGGGCTCAATAGAAACCCTCTATGCCTTAAAGTCGAAACCCTGAGCCATCTTATGCTAAGTAGGAACCCTAGTTAGATAGCAAAAAAAGAGCGCGAAATGTGAACTATCCCAAAGGCACATCCAACAAATCCCAAACCAAAAACCCTCAGCCATCTCATTGCCCAAGGGACATAGCCATGCGCCCATTGTTCAGCTCCTTTGTGCGCATCTCCGAGGTGAACTGGTTCCACTTGAACGGATCGCCAAAGCTTCCCGGCTCCTTCACGGGCTTCCATGTCACGGCCTGACATTTATAGGGTTTAGGGTTTAGGGTTTCGAGTTAAGGGTGGTTAGGTTGAGGGGTTTGCGGTGTTGGGCTTTAGGGTTAAGGGTGTCGCTGCCTCGTGGCCCGCGATCAAGAACATAAGCAGAGAGAACCCTTCCATGCCCTTCGTAGTGTTCAAGGCCGCCAATCCGCTTGGCACATCTTCAAATCCCGGGAGCTTCACAAACGTCGCAAACAAGGACCCCGTCGCGGCCATCATAGCAAATCGGCCGTGCCTTAGGAACCGCGTTCCGCAAAACCCATTACAATGCCCATGTTCCAAGTGGGCATGTAGTCACATGCACTCACTACTCTCCTGCAGGCTTCATCGGGTCCCTGGGAATTGACTAAGCATGATGCGCGATGCATGAGACTAAGCTTCCTGCTTGATCTCCGCAGCTCGGAGGTGTTTGAAGCCCGTGGAGTCACCTGAGGGCTTTTGCTATCACAGCGTCACGGGCAAATTGTGGAATTATGGTTTAAGGAGGTAGGGTGCAACACAACCCAGGCGTGTAGCTTTATAGGCCCCCGCAAGGCTATGCTTTGTAGTATGACTTCCTCAAGGCTTTCTATAAATTTCTCAAACCCCTAATACAGCCCTCAAAAGTTAAATCTTGCAAAACTCGTGTAGAACCATGTTGAATCTAACCCCGACCTACCACTAACACTTTTTACCGTACAAAACCCTGAGCCCTATAGAAACACCACACCCTAAACCCCTTGAAGGCCCGACGAAAACCCTAAACACTAGACCGTAAAAGCCCTAAGCCCTTAAACCCTAGAGCTGCCAACAAAAACCCTAAACCCAGAACCCTAAGCCCAAAACAGGCCCGACAAAAAATCCTGCCTGGGAAGGTCATCAGTCCGCTGCTGCTGAAGCCCAGCGGGTCGAAGAAGCCTCAGAAGTACTTGGAGGTTCCTTTAAAGGGACCTCGGTTTAGGGTTTAGGGTTTTGGAGGTTTCTTGAAAGGGATCAGGGATCAGGGTTAAGGGTTTTTGGAGGTTCCTTTAAAGGCAGGGACCTCGGTTTAGGGTTTCGGGTTTTGGAGGTTTCTTGAAAGGCAGGGTTTAGGGTTTTGGGGGGTTCGTTTAAAGCGATCTCGGTTTAGGGTTTACGATCTCGCAACTCGGACTCCGCCAGACGAGGTCTCTTGTGTCCAACTAAGTGTGCCTCTACCAGTCTAGGGCGCAATCGGTTTAGGGTTTAGGGTCTTGGGCTTTGGAGGTTTCTTGAAAGGGATCAGGGTTTATGGTTTTGGGGGTTCCTTTAAAGGGGGATCTCGATTTAGGGTTTAGGGCTTTGGAGGCTCCTTGAAAAGGATCAGGGTTTAGGGTTTAGGGTTTTGGAGTTTCCTTTACAGGGATCTCGATTTAGGGTCTAGGGTTTTGGAGGCTCCTTTTAAAGGGATCTCTAAGGGTTACCTTAAGGGTTTAAAGGTTTTTGAGCTTCATGGACGTGGGGTTATAAGCAGGGTAGCTACTACTGTAGTTATAACCCATAGAAAGGGATAAACCCGAATCATCACTTATAACTACCCATGAACCTCCAAGTGGCACAAATCCGAAACTTGGAAGACGTGAGGTTAGGGAGATTGGGGTTTGGGGCGTTTGGGTTTTTGTTAGGGTGTGGAACGTGTGGATTCAGGGTTGAGGGCTTCGGCTTTCTGATGTAGCTATAGCCGTGATATACCAGTAACAAACTTACTTCCCATAGCCAGAACCAGACTCCTAACGACCATAGTCGTGGTAGTACTACCCCAAAGCCTACACTCTCTTAAACACAGAAGCTGAAACCCTGCCTAAACCGTGCGTCAACACTCAAACCCTGAACCCCTAGACCTTGCTGTAACGCTTAAACTAACGCCATAAAGTCTTGGGCCCAAGAAGCCCAGGGGAGCCACAGCACCAGGCCTGAGATCAGATGGGGGCAGCTTTCAGCTTCCGCTTTTCGGTTTCTGTTTTAGGTTTTGTGCATGTGTTTTCTTGAGTGGGCTTAGCGTTTCAATAGATCAATTCGGTTGAGGCTTCTCGGTTGTTGAATGGTTTCCGGGTGAACTCTGACTCTAAACCCTAAAACCTCAAAGGCGTACTAAACGCTAAACTCTAAACTTTAGGCTGGCTAAAGCCCAAAAAACCATCAAAAGTGTACAAACTCACTGATTAAGAGGCTGCTCCGAAGGAACCAGAGGCACCTCGGGCGCCTCAAAGCGGAAGCGGCCCTGATCGTCCTTCGCTTCAGGAAAAGGCTTCTTTGAAGGCGCCCTTATGCTAGGGTTTAGGGTTTAGGGTTTAGGGTTTAGGGCCTAAACCCTAAACCCTAAACCCTTCCAGGAACCTTCGTAGCACCCTTGGCGGAACCATTATTACCGGCACTTGGAGGTTCATGGGTAGTTATGAGTAGGCTTACAAGTAAGGTAACTATAGTTATAACCCATATTAGGGGACTTATAACCCCACTTATGACTAACCATGAACCTCCAAGCAAGGAGTCGATGAGGGTTTCAGCACTCACTCTCGGACAAGCTTAGGCGAGGTTCCTGGTACACGACGACTGCACTTTGGCACCAGAGACGGCCGGTATCACCATCTCCAAAAACGTTAACTGTTGCCCTTCGCTCCAAGCTTTACAGGCACTTCAAGGGCTACGGCAAAACACTGGATGAGGGTTTAGGGTCTCAGGATCTTCTTGGCTTCCTGCATGGCCGGTTAGCTTGACCTCGCTGGTCTTGCACATTCATAATGTCAATATTTCCTTAGGGGCTGAGTACCCTAGCCCAAAAAAGGTTAACCTTTTCAATTAATTACGGTAGGATTATATAAACCCCAAAAGGTTAAAGGTTACCTACTCAGCCACTAAGTTTCCGGTTCTAGAGGAATCTAGCATTGTTTTATCCGCTCCGCGTTGTGCATTTTGAGGGCTTCGGGTTTTGGGTGCAGTTTTGGGGGGGTGTTTCGGAATCTAGGGCCTAGAGGGCTTTCGTGCTTGGGGGTTGGGATTTAGGGTTTAAGGTTAAGGGTTCAGGGAAATTTAGGCATTGTGGCTTTAGGCTTTGGCGGTCAGATCTCAGATGATTCGCGAGCATTATAGTTCCCTAAGGGTCCATGTACCTAAATAGTATGTACTTCGGCCTTAAAGTAGTCCCTACAAAGGTACATTGGGGCCAAAGTATGTACTGTTTGGGTACATGGACCCTTAGGGATTTTGCGCAGTGGGAGTTTCAACATCAGGGACCAGAATATACGCGCCAGGCTTGGCGAACCCCCTCCACCCTCCCCCCCCGCCCACCCATGGAAAAAACCATAGAGCCATTTACTTGGTACGTTTCTTAGCCTTGAGCGCATAACGGATGAACGATTTCGAATCCCACAGAGGCTTCCGGTTGGATTTCGTAATCAGTCAGAACGCTTTTTCCGGTATTCGTTTTGAGCCCAAGGTGAGCGAGACAGCTTCTCCCTCACATGGGCTGAACAAAGCATTGGAACGGGTACCCCTCTTCCGGCTTGTGGAGCGGGGAACGCGTCAAGGCGGTCGAGAACCCAGAACCAACACATGAAGACCCAAACAAGCGCATCCCTGTCGTAAAGCACCACCCTGCAAACAAGGTCTCCCTGAAGAGGACCCTACCATTATGAAACAGGCCCAGTGGCAAACCTCGATGTATTCACTCCAAAGCACGAACCCAACCGGTGCACACCTTTACGAACCCAGGCGAACGCCCTATATGCTATAAATCTAGCCAAAGTAGGCAGCCTAAAGAAGGAGGCTACTGATTGTGTATGCCTCCAGGCCAAACTCCTCTTGGCGAAGAGTGCTCAATAGAATCCCAACACAACCCGGTGTCGTCTAGACCCCTCAGTTAGCCCATAAGTCCCCAAATCCTTAAACCGTGACCCCTTGCACCCTTACTTGGAGGTTCAGGGGTAGTTACAAGGGGGTTATCAGTAGGGTAACTATGGTTATAACCCAATTAGGGGACTTATAACTCCATTTATAACTACCCATCAACCTCCAAGTAGTGACTTTAGTGCCCTTCAGCCCTTGAGCCCCTAACCGGTCCTTCGTCAGCACAGCGCCCCGGCTCACCTTTGCCCGGCTAGCAGCCGAAGCACCGGCGGCTCCCAGCACAAGCACCCCAGCAGCCGAGCCGAAGGAAACGATGGAGGAAGTCGTACTTCGTGCCTGAGGTCCTGCCTGACCACTGTTTACGGTTTTAGGCGTTAGGGTTTTTTGGTGCTTCGGGAGTTCATGTGCTTTACAGGTTTTTGGGCATGAGCTTTCAAACTTTCGGATTCAAAACTCACGTCAGTGCTGTCTAAGAACCTGGGCATGGTGCTTCTCTTGGTTCCACAAACGTAGCCAACAAGGGAGGGTAAGGCCATACTGCTACTACTGCTACTACTACTACTACTACTACGACGTCAGGATGCTACTGTAAATTCAACATGTACTCGGAGGGTCTCTCATTGGCCCAATGACCGTATAGAACAATCGCAGGAAGTGATTGTAACAAGGTGCAAACATGTCAGGGGACATAGTGAAACTAGACTACGAAATACTTACAACTAGACTTGTCTCCTGCTTAGCACGCCCCCGGTTAATCCAAGTAGGAATTTCGCAATGAGCAGTATACACACTAGAACCTGTCTGAAAACCCTAAACCCTAAACCCCTAAACCCTAAACCCTCATGGGACAATCGAAAAACGTATCCAGGGGCCTCAAGCTCCGCTGCGCAGCATTGACTCTGAACAGGACCCCGACAATAGGCACCACCGGAACTGGAGAGCCTGTTATAGAATCGGGATCGACACATAAGAAGATGTAGGGGCCTTATAACAAGTAGAATAAGGTTTTGGGCTTGAGGGATTAAACAAGCTCTAGTGCTTGGGATTCCTATAGTCATACTATATACCACAAAACCCTAGTCCAATTGTCAAGGCCGCTGTACCAAACCCTTAAACTAGGTCCCTCTAGGAACAGTTAAACCCATTCCAGTTTTTACGGCCCCCCAAGAACCTGGAACAGCAGTGTGCTCCTTGGTAGTTGGGTAGTTTTGTCAGAAACCCTAAGGCCACAAACAGTGAAAAAGTGTCTAGCAATTAATACGCCCACAAACCTTTTTTTGAGCAGGGACTGCAGAAGCCCTAAACTCTAAATCCTGCAAGAATAGACTTCCTAACCCCCTCTGTTCATTCCATCAATGTACCCAAAAACCTAGATGGAAGGATTCCCAAGGCCCCTATACCCTACACCCAAACCCGAAACCTTGAACTCCTGAACCCTAATCCCTCAACTCATTCAAAGATGAAACCTAAACTTTACAGTGCCCTAAACCCTCATCCCTAAACCCTAAACCCTGCTTCCACGGCCTGACCGCGACTGCGGAAGGCTTGGCGGCCCTCGCCGGCTACGCTGGGGCTTGCGGTGAAGGCCTGGGCACCTTAGTGATGTTGTGTTTAAGGTTTAGGGTTGTATGGTAGGGGTTTTGGGTTAGGGTTCAGGACTAGGGTTTGGGGTTTAGGGTTTGGGTTAAGGATTAGGGTTTGGGATTTAGTGGCTTAGAGGGTTTAACGCTCTCACGCTCGGGCAAGCCAGTAACTAGGGTTTAATCAGGGGTTTCGGGTTTAGGGGTACCAATACGTTGTTACGTCTATACCTCCCCCCAACCACTGAAGTCTAAGCCGCTGAGGCGTTAGTTTAGTTTTTTTGTTGAGCGGGGCTGCATCTCAACTTATAAACCCCAGATCTCGTTCTTGGTCTTATGTTTCCCTTACGTTTCCCTTTTGGACTTAGGGTTTAAGGGGCTTCAGGGACCTACAGCACACAGTATCAAAGCCCGGGCACCGAGGAAAGCTAAAGTCGCCGAGCCAGCGGCCACAGCTGCGGAGGTCCCTCGGCTCCCCAGAATCCCCTTAACAAGGACATGAAGTGTACAACATGGTCATTTCTCAAAAATTCTCCTACAAATGATATTAAAATATCATTAGTATTATTATTCTACAAAGCTTGTTTTGATCAAAAGCGACTGCCGATGAAAACCCAGGGTCGGGACGGAGCCATGGCACCCTACGTCTGACCGCTCAAGCAAGGCTACTCACGGCTGTTCCTGTGCTTTGCCAGCCAAAACGGCTGCGGAACGAAGGAGGAAACCCTGAAAGCAAAGTTTCATCCGCAGGGGCAGAACCATCTCTGATACAGGGGTCAAAACGAACCGAGAAACCTCTTTTTTGTGGAACCTTTTACAGACAGGCGTTTCGGTTCCTAAACTACAACCCAAACCCTAAACCAACACAAGAAACCCCAAAACATCCCAACACCCCAAACCCATAAGAGAGGTCCGATCATGGCCTGCACATGGAAGATTTCGACGCAGACTTTGTTGGCAAACGTGTCGACCAGCCGGGTGTGAAACGCATGCGCGGAAGTCCCCTGGCCTGAGCCCCAAATGGGTAGTTCTCTAAATTGGGGTCCCTTTTAGGGGTCCTTTTTATAAGGGTGCCGTACTATATTGGGGACCCAAAAGGGGACCCTAATTTAGAGAAATACCCAAATCGGTCTAGGCGTTGGGGATGTTGTTAACGTTTAGTTTCAGGGCTTATGGGGTTTATGGTTTCCTGCATCCTGAGCCCAGGTCTACATCAATACGTTTTCGCCACAGCTTGCCGCAACTACACTGCGCTAAACCCTCAACTCTATGTAAACCAGTGACAGCCATCAGGGATGTCAGACCATCCAAACCTGGCAAAACCCGCACCCGAACCCGAGCAGCGAAGTCAAATCGAAACGGTGGTCCCCAAGTATTGTATTGTATTGCATTTAGTAGAACAGCAAAATGGTATATAACATACCGTTAGGGTAGACGTGATTAGATTATATGCTATACTTCAATGTCTAGTTTGTAATGAAACAACTCAAAAAAACAGATTACTTTATGAAGGAATGCACAAACTCCTCGATCGGTGCAGCAAAGGGCTCTACTGACAGGATCCTGCCTTAGTTGGAATCTCCCTCGCATGAATGAAGCCTGTTAAACCTATAAAAATGACGCTGTAACTCAGACCCCCTACTATTTATTCAGCAGCCTGCTGCCATGCAGGGAAACAATAAGCTGTAGCCTAACAAAAAAACACCTTCAAGCCCAGAAATCAAACACAACCCGCCCAAAGGCCACACGCCGGAAGTTCCGCAGAACCCGCCCAAAGGCCATCGACAGCCCTGAATGACTACTCTGGAAGAGGAAACATAAGTACCACTAACCTCAGCTCATGACATTCGGGCCGTTTTTTATACAGAGTGGTATTTAAACGTACAGAAACCTAGGGACTGCAACGGTGCGCGATTGCTAAGCACTGAAATCCCGACTTTAGCTATATTCTTAAAACCGTATACAATCAGAAAGCCTGAAACCCCCCAAACGAAGCAGCAACACTGGGATTCCGGGCCGGCTGACAATACACAGGACGGATTCTTCAACAGCTCCCATGCCCTAGTGGCCTCGGAGGTGTGAACGAACCTCGGAATGTTAAACTTAAGGTATAGTAGCAGGATCTTTTCGGTTTAGGTTTAGAGAATGTAGAGGCGTTCAGGCAAGGTCTTCGGAAGCTCCAAATACCGACCAATCATACTCTCTCTCTCTCTCTCGCAACGATTTGGGCTTTAGCGTTCTGATTTTTGGGTCCTTAAAGACAGTCCGTTTTGGGAGCGATCTTGGGTCTACTTAAGGGTTCCTGTGAGGGTTCTTGTTTAAGCGTTCCCATAAGGGTTCTGTAAAACTTTTTAATGCTTCTATAAGGGCTCATACAAAGGATCCTATTGACATGCAAGGCGAGCAACACCTTCATTTTCTGAGTTATGAGTCTGGTGGCATGTCTGATCTATCAATCTACCTGTTTGTCTGCGAAGTTGGATCTTAGGGTTTAAATAATGTAGGGCCTTAACAATTAGAATAGGGTTTTGGGGTTCCTTACTATCATTATAGTAAAGCATACCCCTAAACCCTATCAAACCCTATTCTAATTATTAAAGCCCTCATACTACCCCCAAGCCCTTCTTCATCTTAAGTTCTCAGGCCAGGCAGCTCAGTGAAAGCAAGGCCCTCTAGGGAGGACCCTGGGCGGTCGCGCATGAGCATTGCGCTGAGTTCTGGCGAATGCCGAAGCAGACGTAGGTCCTGGACTGCCCCAGGTTTTCTTTTGCGGGGGCGAAACCTTCCATTTCTTTTTAAGGGGCCAGCTGACCTACCTTGCGGGGGGGGGGGGGGGGGGNNCGGGGGGGGGGTGGGTTGTTAATCAAGAGTTCCCATTACAGTAGGCGGCTACTTGCATTCGAGTCCCTTTTTGTCTGGAACTCCTGCGTGCGCTTGGGCCGGTGGCGGTGGCGGTGCTGGTCTGGTGCTGGTGTGTGATGGTGCTGCTGCGCTAGCTCCCTCAGCTGTTGGCGATTCTGGGTGGCCGTGTTGCTATCCTGGCTTTTCTTCTAAACTCTCTCTCTCTCTCTCTCTCGGCTTCACCCTCTCATTCTCTACGTCTTTCCGTCCACCTGAACCACATCAAGTCCATCTTCGCCACTGCAAAGTCTGACCACCCGACAGTCTGCACTTGGTGTTCAGGTAAACGACCGACCCTCTTGAACAAACGATGGCAAGTTTCACACGTTCCAGACGTCGTCTCGAAGATGGAAGCCGGATCCAATCCCAAACATGGTTACAACCCCCCGACCACTTTACCAGATCTAACAACCCGAAAGTATTCAAGAAACCCTGAGCCAGACAGTAAAAGTTGCATCAGCCAGTATAAGCCCACTATACACCCCAGTGTACCAAACCGTTCAAAACGATGCCAAGACTACAAGACATTCAGAATGTGACGCGGCAGTGACCCTAAACCCACCCTAAACCTTATTTCTACATCCCAAAACCCTCACTTTGCAGCGCCTAAACTCCACAAACCCGTGATCTGCTTTGAGAAGGAACTGCAGTGCACTTAGCCCTAAACCTATGGCCAATAATCCAAACTGCTGAAGCAAAAAAACCAAAACTCAGTGAATCCTTCGGTTCCCCTCCGAAAGGCCTGGTCTAGCTCGACGACAGCGTCGCTCATGAGCCTCTCTGTGAGTTTTTTCGGAACTACAGCGGCCGAAACATCTATGGAACAGGGATTTGGGGAGCCGTTCATTTTCCACTGGCAAGGACTATAAGGAGGAGTGTTGCTAGTTCTACAGGCCTTTACATCAAGGTTGTTCTGTTCACTGTTCTTGTCGTCGGCGCTGCTCTGAGATTTTCGGGTTAAGGTTTGCTGGAATGAGTAGGACAAGGGTTTAAATTTAAAGAACCTAGATGCCTGCCTTACGGCTCAAGGTTTAGAGGGTCTAGGCGTGTACGTCAGATTTTTTTGCGGCTGCGGCACTTGCATTTGCAAGCAGCCTGGCCCGGGCCGTTCTCTTTCCGGTCCGAAAGCTCTGCTATTCATCCCAGTGTAGTGATGGCCTCGGGCCTTCTAGGCCTATTTTTTCAGAATTTTTCGAATCAGCGGCTTAAAATTGTGAACAGACATCCGAGCAGCTAAATGAAGCATCCGTTTTGCGATAGGGCTTAAGAGACGTCTCAGCGTTTCGACTCGTACAGTCGCACAAGGCAGGCACGGATGCACGGGTCTCCACTCCGGGTTTAGCGTTTCAGGGTCGAAGGGATTTGGGCCCAGGTTCACAAAAACTCCTTCACCCCTCATCGAGTAATGCTTTCGCTGCAGTACCCTAAAGGTTCCATGTGCCTTTAAAGTTTATGGTTCGCCAGAGACGGCTTAACAACAGGTAAAAAAGGTATACTCTAAGGTGTCGGAAGGATGGTCGTGAAATCCTTCGCGCCGAGCGACGCCGTGTGACGCCGAGCCCGCCGAGCGCCGAGCGACGCCGAG
>CAJNDV010024869.1:17416-35413 GCA_905221635.1 Symbiodinium sp. CCMP2456 | reverse complement strand
CTACTGCTACTGCCATTACAACAACAACAACAACAACTACTACTACTACTACTACTACTACTACTACTACATACTACTACTACTACTACTACTACTACTACTACTACTACTGCTGCTACTCCTCGCTACTGCTAAGTACTACGACGACTTCGACCACGACTAAAGCTACTGGTTACAACAGGAATGCAGCTGCTGCTGCTGCTGCCTCGGATCTTCAGTGCGGCTCCGAAGCCCACAAGGTGCGAGTGGCCATAATTGACCTGAGCCGAACCCGGAGCTTCGAACACGACGTTTTGGATTCGGACAAGGCTTCGGCGCTCACCCTCGGACAGGTCCAGGGGACAGGGATGGACAGGGTTGAGGGTGCAGCACGCAGGGTCTTTTTGGCAGCACACAGGGACTTAGGGCTGAGTATCTTCGCCCAAGTGCGGTAAACGAACCCTAAAATAGTACTCCGAACCCTACAATAGTAGTCGGAATTCGATAACAATAGCCCGAACTGTGAAATCGTATTTCGAATAATGGTCAGAACCCGAAAATAGTAGTACGAACCCTAAACGGTTTACGTTTAGGGTTGCATTTAGGATTCCGCTTCGGGTTCCGTTTAGGGTTGCTTTCAGGGTCGCGTTTAGGGTTCCGCTTAGGATTCCGTTTAGGGCTCCGTTTAGGCTTGCGTTTAGGGTTTCGTTTAAGGCTCCGTTTAGGGTTCCGGCAGTCTGAACCCTAAAATAGTAGTCCGGAACTTAAAACAATATTGCGCCAAAATAGTAGTCCGAACCTGAAATACTAATCCGAACCAAGATAGAAAGGTCATTGTTGAATAGAAACTGTTACTGTCAAACCGACTATATGGTTTAAGTTTATTTTCTTAAAAGTAAAACATACTCTATGTGGCCGAGTATTATATCAAGGCCGTCAATACAACTTCACTATACTACTGATCGAACCGGAGCTGCTGAACCCTAAAACCTAAATCCTACATGCTTAAACCTTAACTCCAAAAGCCTATAACCCCCAAACCCTGAATCCACTGAATATTGGACAAGAAACGAGGGGAGCCGCACGAGGATACAGAGCAGCAAAGCGTCTAGGCTGCGTGGCACAGGTGTACCTGAGGAAACATAGGGGCGTACAGACTTTGCGTTTTTTGTTTAAGATTTTGGGTCTACGGTTACATAGGACCACATATTACCTAAACTCGAACGCCCCACACCTGCACCCTAAGCTGTAAACTCTAAACTCTTTACCCCGAACACTGAGCCCAAAACACTTCGGCATTGCTTTGAGTCGAAGCTTTTAGGCGTTAAGAAAATGGGCTTAACTTGGGGTTAGGGCTTTGTGGTTTTGGGCTGTAGAGATTAGTCTAGGGGGTCGTTTTTGCGATAACTAATACGCGTAAGAGACATACAGTCCCGGTGCAAGTGCTGGAACCCTAACACCTCACAGAATGCACGTCTCTTTGGGACAGATGACCTTCGGACAATGCTCACACCCTGGGCGGTAGAAGAACAACAGAAGACTGTTCTTCAGAGTTTGAGAGTATACTATACTATAGCCGGCTCGAATATAGGGGCCTTAATGATTAGAAATACTATTTTGGAGGTTCCTTAATATAATATGGTATAATATACCCCAAGACCCTATTCTGACTATGGACGCCCCTGTAATAGGCACAGAAAAGACGCAGCCATGATGCAATGTTGGTGTCTCAGCAATCAGAAAGCGGTCTTGTTGCAGATCGCTGTGTAGGTATGGTAGGTATATGCGGACAGAAGGGGTTTGTACTGCCAACTCTTCCTAAGCCCTGAACCCTAAACCCACTTGCTCACCTCTACATACGGATCCTAAAGCCAGAGTCGAACCAGCGACCGCAACTCGTACGGATCCTTCTAACCTCTAAACCTATAAACCTCTAAACCCTAACCCCTAAACCCTATGACCAAGCCCAGCAGGTCCCGAGTACCTGCGTAGTGGAAAAGAAGGGCTGCTGTAGCACAGGAAGAATCGCTATTCTGGTTTGGGTAAGCACCCCGCCCATATGGGTACTTAGGATCCTTTGGGAAGGGTTTCTTCAATAGGCTTTTAATATAGGGGCCTCAATAATAAGAATAGGGTTTGGGTTATATCATACAATAATCATAATAAGGAACCCCCAAAACCCTATTCTAATTATTAAGGCCACTACATTACATCCAGACTTCAAGACCTGAACCCTCAGTCTCAGTGCAGGGCCCTAGGAGTGAGCATGTCGGGTTGCGGAGTTCTGAAATCAAAACCCCAAAGCCAGCCGTCGTCGTAACACTGCTCAGCCTTAACCCAAATAAACCGCATCCCCTGCCTACACTAAACCCTAAACCGACATACAGGGCCTGCTTCGGAACCAGAGTATCTCCCGACGGATAAGAATTCAGAAAGGTACCTTCCGGCCTCTTGGTCATCGCTACCATCATATTTTGGGTTCATCGCGGCCATCATATTTTGGGCTTACAAAGTTCAGTTTAGGCCAGGCGATCTGAAAACTCTTGTAGGGTCTTTGTTGTAAAATGCCTACCTACCCATACCTGCCTATATCTGCCTACACCCACCTCTCTACGTCTACCTACACACCTGCACCTACATAGTACCGACCTATGAAGCTACCTTACCTGCCTGCCTGCCTGCCCGTTACCTACCTACCTGCCTACCTACGCATATACACATTCAGACATACCTGAACCCAACCATGCATACATGCATACATACACACGATATACACACCATTCCGGCATTAATTCATTCAGTTGTTCGTTTTTTCATTCATACACATTTCTTCCCTTTGCAAACTGCGCTTACTTGTGAAAATCCTGAGTTGCAGTGCAGCCTGCATGCCTGCCTATGTATCTTTCCCGGCCGACCCCGCAAGCTCGGATGCAGGGAGCTTTTTGAACTTTTTGGCTTCGAATATTTGGCTCTTAAAGCATTTTGGAGCCCGGTTGAAGAAGAAGATCCTACATAATCACACCGGCATCGGTACATCGAGCACCCCAAGGCCCATGGTCATTTTTCATTTTTGACACCTAAAGCCTCTCGTCTGCTGGGCGGTAAAGTGTAGGTTCAAAAGGCCTGAGTTCACGCTGATACGCAAGGTTTCGTTTAACATGGTAGTCAGCGATAACCGAGAACCTTGACCAAGCAGGGCTTGATGAACCTTGAAGCCCAAACCCCAAATCGGGGCCCAGATGACATTCCTTCAGTCTGGACACACCATGGCGTGAAATACAGAAGAGAGAGCAGCGTGAAAAGTGCGTACCATAGATTCCTCGGCCATGCATCTCGGATTTAACGTTTAAAGGGTGCAGGGTCTTGTAGATTATAGGGCTAAGGGCTTAGAAGGCTTAGAAAGAGTATAAGGCATCGGGCTGGCAGAAGATAGCCCACTAAGGCCGCCATTTCCCGAACCTGAACCGCCCACGCAAGGTTTTATTTGTGACTTCTCGGCGCCACACAAATCATTTCGGATTTTGCATGATGTTGTTAGGGATCCCAATCTTGACCTCAACGACGCGGGATCCTTACCGCCAGCCTCCTCTAACAGCTCCCGGCCCTTGAACAGGACACCTCATGCAAGAGTCAACTATTCAGTGTAACCTCCTTGTCGGAACACTCGTCTTCCCATCTGGGTGGTTGTCAAAATTATGGTCCCCTTTGGGGTCCTTATTATAGTACGGCACCTATTATTTAGGGTACCCCAAAAGGGACCCTAATTTTGACAACTACCCATCTGGACTGTCGGTGAAGGTGTGGGTGATTCTTGCTGGTTCTCACGTCAGAACCTGAACATGAATACCATGGATCCTTAATCTTCAACATACTGTTGATGATATAAATCCAGGAATAAGGACGCTAACCCATAAGAACTATGGTATATGCTTTATTCTGGGTAATGCAAGATCTTATATCATCAACCATAAGATCATGCGGCCTGGTAACAATAGGGGATTTCTTCATCAGGCCATTAAGATCAACCCTACAAGTTGTACAATGCAAACACCTGCTGGCCCTTGCAACAACCTTCGAGTAGCTCTTACATTGCTTGCTTTGCAACTTCAACCTTGCATGGCTTGCCCTAAACCAACCTAATAAAGAACCTGCCGAATCGCGGAATATGTTCGATTAAGGCGAGCCCCGAAACGCTGAACAAGCCCTAAACCCCAAACCCTATACCGAGTGTCAGCGTGGACCTGCATAGCACCCGCGGAAGGAAGGCGTACACCGCCAAGAAGGCCAGCATTCCAATAATGAGCCATGTAGATGCTCGGTTGAGATATCTCCTTGCACTTGTGAATGAAACATGAAACGCAAAACTCAATCGGGCAACGCTTGCAGCTTCAATGTTGCTGCCGCTGTTGCTGTTGCTCGGCTGTTCTGGTGCTAGTGCCGCTGAACAGTCTTAAGGTTTGCCGCTCAGGGCTAAACAACAATTAGGGCTTACAGCCCTGCCTGGAACTGGAACATAGCGACAGCAGAAAGCTCATCATTAATCACCGTCGACATCACTCGTCGTCATCACCGCAATCGCCATCCTCTTCCGTGTCCCACCACCACCGTCATAGAGACCATCAGAACCATCTCCATCAATACGACTTTCCCAACATCGTCATCAGCATGATTTCTATATATTCGGTACTTTGGAAAACCGTCTTAAAAACGTCCGACGATGGAGCTACTGCCACAGTCGTTTAGCCGCTAGCCTTTCGAAGCCGAGCATCGGGCTCTGCATAAAGATGTTGACCACGCTAAAACTCGTAAAGATCACTGCCAAAGAAGCATAAAGCACAAGGGCACGATGGGAGAGCGCGACGCGAACGTTCAAGATCTCTTCTTCCAGTCGCTTGCCTTCTGCAGAGATCGCCTTCTTTCGTGCAGAAAACGGCAGCAGAAGCTTGTAGGCCCACCTCTTTAAGGTACGTTGTATGGTCTTGCCCCGCAGAAACATCAGCACGACAAGCCGCAACAGCACCAGGCAGATAAGGATGGTGCCCACCAGCATCAAGCTCACATCTTCTGTGCCTGCGTCGCTGTTTATTAATGATTAGGGTTTAGGGTTTAGGGAGACCTCTATACACGTTACCAATACAAAACCATAAGCGAAACTTGTAGAAAACAAGTGAAAACAAGCACACCTCCCAAAAGTGCCACCCAGGTGCGCATGGTTCTACCTCCAAGCCCTCCGTTTGGGAGACTCGGAGCCTACTTCTCGTCTTGATGGGCGGAGACAGTTCTGCTCAACGGCCCCAGCCCCACCCGCCCCTAGTTAGGGTTTCCGGGTTTGGCACTTTTAGGGTTTAGGGTTTAGGGAAACCTTGAAGGCTTCACTGGGTTTCGGCTCCCACACTCGGACAATCCAGGCGAGGCGAAAGGGTTTAGGGAAACCTTGACTTAGGGGCTGAGTTACCCTAGCCCAAAACAGGTTAACCTTTGAATTATAGTAGGATTGCTTACCTACTCAGCCCCTATGTTGAATGCTTCACCGGGTCAAGGGTTTAGGGAAAGCTCACCACATGCTTCAACGCCAAGTTCAAGGCCCCGAAACGACTTTCCAAGGCGTAGTACTCCCACCCAGATAGTGGTCTGCATCTGTTACTTAGTAAGGGGGCCGCATCAGTATCCTAGACTACGGTTAGCACGGGTAGTTCAAGTCCAGCTTCATTCTATAACCAGCTCCTACAACCATCTAGGTTATGATACTTCATCGTAGTTCTGACCCACATGAGCCCGAAGTCCATCAATTCGGGTACATTCTTGAGTTTCTGTATCTATGAGCCCCAAACTTCCCGAAAGCCTAAACTCTAAACCTATAAAGCCTAAACTCTAATGTCGGGTTTAGAGCTTACCCTAAGGGTCCCTGCACCCAAATAGTACATACTTTGGCCGCAATGTACCTATATAGGGACGAAATTAAGGCCAAAGTACATACTATTTAGGTACATGGACCCTTATAGGGGTATAGGGTTTAGGATTTCGGGTTCAGGGCAATGAGGCATGTTGGGGACCACAAGAGATCGTCCGTCGGCCCCGGTGTTGCACGTCCAGCCTTTTTGTCTCTGCTCATCGGTCGAGCCGGGATCCCGAACGCTAAACCGGCTAAACCCTATGAGCCTAATGTAGGAGGTTCAGGGGTTTAGGTCTAGGGTTTAGGGTTTAGGGTTTAGGGGTTTAGGTTTAGGGATATTACCGAGCTGAATAAGGTTGTGGGGTATGTACTACATTCTACTTCACTAGTGGGGAAAGCCTACGGGCTTTCTTGGTATACACTTCTTCGACCCCTGCTTGGAGGTTCATGGGTAGTTATAAGTGGGGTTATAAGTAAGGTAACTATAGTTCTAACCCATATTAGGGGGCTTATAACCCGACTTATACCTACCCATGAACCTCCAAGTAGACCCCTTCCATCTGGTTCAGGGTGTGGGGGTTGGGCTTTCTCAAGACCCAAAGATGCCAAATCTGAAATCGATGAGCCCTAAACATCCTTTTTGTTAAGCCCAGGCTCTTAACCCTAAATCTGATCCTTAAAGCCTAGAGATGGATTCCATTACGGCCAAGGAGAGAAATGTCACAACCCAAAACTTTCGGAAATGAGGGCGAGGATTCCTCCGCACTCCTCTCGGAGCAGATAAGCTGGATGGCGCATCGACTGCTCTAAGACGGATCACACCCAAGTTTATAATAATGGTTTACAGGGTTTAGTTTAGGGTTTAGGGTTTGGTTTAGAGCTTTAGGGCTTAGGGTTTAGGGATACCCCCCCAATACGACTAATTATAACCTACTTAAGTAACATTAACTAATTCATATACCAAACCCCCAATTCCTTAATTATTGGCTCCTGGAGAGTCTTGCCGTTATAGAAATTACCACGCCGGCAGTTTAAGACCGCTGAATTTCAACCCTACTAGCTTTGTAAGGGCTGGGCTTGGGACCGTAGTTTCAGCACTCACAAAGGGTGGCAAGCATAGCGAAGTAACGTGGGCTTTAGAGAAAAGGGGTTGGGGATTTCAACTCGGACAACCTGTGTGTAGGAAGGCTATGTGAAGAATGGACAACGCCGACAACAGGCAACGACGATCCAAAGTACCAAGGGTGTCGGAGCTCAAGCTGGGACAATCCATAGGCGAGGCATGTGGGTAGTTATCTAAATTGGGATCCCTTTTTGGGTTCCAAATATAGTACGGCACCCTTATAAAAGGACCCAAGACAAGGGACCCTAATTTAGAGAACTACCCATGTACCAAGGGTTTAGGGTGTTCGGTGTGAAGCTCCTCCTGCAAGCTTATGACGGAAGTAGAGCAGCCCCTGGCCCAACCCAGCAGTCCAGGGAACACCCACGGTTTGTGAAAGATGACAGCAAACCATAAGGAGTATAAGCACACCCTAAACCCTAAACCCTGAACCCTGAACCATAAGGAGTATAAGTACATGTCTTGCATCCGTCTACAATCACGGTCCAAAACGAACGCAAACTTTCGACCAAGGGTGTGATTGGTCACTGTTGGCGACCAGAGAAGGAACAGGCCTCCGCACTTCGTACAGGAGCTGGTTGCTGGCTGCTAAGGTGCTGGGAGAAGAAACCATGCTAGTTGAGAGTGTTCGGGTTTAGGCGAAGGGTGTCGGGTTTAGGCTTCAGGGTTCGGGGTTTAAAGGTTCAGCGCTTAGCCCTGCCGCAATTTGTTCTGTAACTGGCATGAAGGGACAATTATGTATGAACGTGCGAACAGCAAGGTGTGACTTATTGTTCCCATATTAGACTCCACTGCAGGCTTTAATTGTGGCTCCCTCGGGCCAGTGCCGAGTGAGATGTCTTCCACCGGCACCCCTACGTCGCAAGACGAAAAGTTTGATTGGAAGAAAGTAGGAGTTGAGGGGTTAGCTCTAAACCCTAAACCCTACCCATATGCCCCATAGTAGCTCCTTTTTGGGATTACCTTATAGGATTCTATATATGAACCCCAAAAAGGAACTACTTTAGCGCCTATGGGGAGTTACTCTCTCCAGCATGTGGCAGCAATCCAGCTACGTGTCACGCACCGAACTAGCGGCCTGATTAAATATGCGGAGTGGCACATACCGGCAAAGAAGCACCTAGCTATAGGGTTTAGGGTTCAGGGTTTAGAGTTTAGGGTTATTAGGGGCCTTAGCGATTAGAATAGGGTTTGGGGTATATTGTACTATAATTATAGCAAGGAGCTACCAAAACCCTATTCTAATTATTAAGGCCCCTACATTACAGAGATGCATCAGGGAGGTTGCCTGACACCACCGCTCGATCAAAAAAGACACAAGCCCGGTCCAAAACAGCTACCTTTTTTCGCAAAATAGCGCGCAACCAGCCCCAGTGCGCAACCAGCCCCCGAACAGTTGCATGGCCACCATGGGGGTGTTGGAGCGGTTCTAGACTGCTCGTGCAGTCTTAGCGCTTTTTGCCAATCCCGAAGACCATTTTAATCTTGGGGTTCAGGAGTTGAAAATGCAGAATGCTAGGAAGTGCCTGAACCGACGCCGCAACCGTTCCAAAGTCCCTGAAATTAACTTGATTTGTTTGTGCCACTCTCGCGGAAAACAGCCGGACAGCGAAAAGACGGCCAATACAGGCATCTTGTTGCGAAGGAGTTTCGATTAATCAGGGACCCCGAATACCGGCGCGAATTAACCGGATCCCTGTCTTCGAAAACCTCAACATAGAACCTACACCCCATGCAAACCCCAATGGTAGAAGGGCTTACTTAGATGATCAGGGGACTTCGTACGTAGGTGGACGAAGCCATCTGCTTAGGGGCTGAGTACCCTAGCCCAAAAAAGGCTAATCTTTTCAATTACGGTAGGATTATATAAACCCCAAAAGGTTAACAGTTACCTACTCAGCCACTAAGTATGTAAGTACCGACTCGTGGGTACCCTACGAGCTAGACACCAACTCCGCGAGCCTTTTCAGGAGGGTTAGGCAGGTATTCAATAGAGTGTGGGCGAAGCACTGAACCGATGTTAGCAAGGCCTCCGGTGGGAATCTTCTCCGAATTAAAGGATCCTGTCTTAGGGGCCTTCGCGATTATGAGGACAAACCCTAAACCCTGAAGACTCTTAAGCCCCTAAATCCTAAAGACCCATAAACTTCTAAACCCCAAAGACTCCTAAACCCTTTTTTACACAGGCTTGATTGGAGCTCGCCCGGCCAATGTCCCCCGTAGCACATCGCACTCCTAAACCCTAAACCCCAAACCCCAAACCCCAAACCCTAAACCCTAAACCCTAAACCCTAAACCCTAAACCCCCTACCTTTTGTCGATGGGGCCGGGGCCTCCAATTGTCTGAAACTCTCATAGAACTACGGCCAAGTATTTCGGCTCTGTGTTACGCTGCGCTTGCATGTCAGCGTCGAAATCACTGGGTTCCCCCCTGAAGTGTAGGGGCCTTGATTGGGTATATGATCGTAGAATTACGACACAGAATCTTAAGAAAGGTAGACGGTATATTATCGTAGAGTTACACTATAGCATCTTAAGGGAGATATATGGTAAATTATCGTAGAATTACAATAAGGAGCCTGAAGGGACAGTCTCTCGAATCGTTCACGTTCCTCTAGCATCCCTTTCACAATAAGGGTGCTCATGCGTACTCCTGGGCGCCCTAGAAACCCAAAGCTTCGAACCTCAAACCTGAACCCTGATTCCGAAATCGTTACGGCTCACTAAACTGGACTTCTAAACGGAACTTGTAAAGTAAATGCAAACTGAGTACTGCTGGGGAACCCTTGTTTGATGAGGTGTCCGACTAGGATGCCGGATGCGCCAAAAAAACAGAAGAAATTGCCTGGCAGTCAAGGCGGGTTTAGGCTGTCACCAAGGGTTTGGGGATTTTTGTAGAGGTTAGGATTTAGGGTTCACGGTGGGTTGAGGGCTAAGGGGTTTAGGGTTTTGGGGCTTGGGGTTTATCTTAAAGGTTCAGGGTCCCGGGCTTAAGGATTTAGGGTTCAAGGGTTTCAAGGCTTAGGCTTTCAGGGTTAGCGTTTATGGCGTAGTGCTTGGGTTTTGTTTTGCCTCCGGGGGTTTAGGGTGTAGGGCACCTCACCTCAAGCGCCAAAGGCACCAAAAACCCTACAAGGTTGTCAGACATAGTAAGCGAATTAATAGAACAAGTAGATGGCCAGAATTACGGTACTCTATTACCTCAACAAGGTCCATGTCGAGCCAAAACCTAAACCTCCACAAACCTACAACCATGAGCAAAAGCCCCAAACCTTACAATCAAACGTGGCGCAGCCTTAGGAGCAGAAGACCTCGCACATAGATTGGAAATCAAAAAACCCGAAAACCAACCAAATCATCTACGATCTCGCTAAGCGTTCTGGTGGATTTCAATACGATAAGGATGTTTACAGATCAAGGTTCGTAGGATACGCTGAACCCAGAGCCCACGACCCCTAGAAAAGGATCCGTATTTCTACAACTCCAACATTGAACTTTGCAGAGCATTACTAAGAGGACCAGCCCGGGTCTGGTGGGTTCTAAACATCATCTCACGGAAGAGCTTTTTCTGAAATGGCTTCCAGCTGAAGAAAGGGTTCAATGAAATGAGAGTATTTTTGCTTTTGTAGGGTTGTTTAGGGCCGAAAGCTTAGGGTTCAGGCTTACGTGAGAATCAAAACACCACGGCGACAGGCCTCTGGCGAAGCCCTGCGCGCCGAGAACACCTGCTCATGGGTGCTTCCCTCATCTAAACCCTGTCAAGACTCTTCTAAAACGCTTGAGGGAACTCCACACAGACCCTTACTTATTGAACCCGTCAAGGCAACATTCATGGGTCCCCCCTCTGACCCCTTCCTCCCTAAACCCTAAACCCTAAACCCTAAACCCTAAAAAGAGCTTGGGCTCATGCGCATCAAGGCTGGCACGACCCCCCCTCCACCACCCCTTTGTCGAGTCATGCGGCTTCTCTCTCAATAGAGGGTTCCAGACCCTAAACCCTAAACCCTAGAGCGTTTCAAGGCTGGCATGGTGGGAACGCGGAATGCATACACCTTCAGAAAACTTGAACAGAACCGTTAAAGAAACCCTAGCTGTGCCTAAACAACTCTTGAGGGACCTAGACAGACCCTTCCAGAACCCTTAAAGAAACCCCAGCTGAGCTTAGCCTCCGAAACTCTTAAATGACCTAAACAAACCTTGTAGAACCCTTAAAGATACCCCAGCTGAGCTTCAAAAGCTCTTAAATTAAACAGACCCTTCAAGAGCCCTTAAAGATACCCTAGCTGAGCCTAAAAAAATCCTAAAGGACCCAAACAGGCCCTTGCGGAACCCTAAACCTCCTTTTTGCTTAACGAGGTCTCTCTGAAGTGCCTCCAAGCTGCCCTAAACCTAAACCCTAAAGCTCAAAGAAGCCCTTATAGAAGCCTTAAAGAAGCAACCCTAAACCCTAAACCCTAAACCAGCCCTCGCTGAGCCTCACAGATCCTCACAGGGGTGTAAGAGAACTGTGACTCTGGCGAGAGTGCGCACGCGTGCCAGCTGAGTGCCTCTGGACCCCAAACATCAGACAAATTCTACCGCTTCAAGGGTGTCTGAAAGGGTTTAGGGTTTAGGGTGTTTCGGCATAAAGTAATATAGGGGCCTGAATAATGACCCATGCTTATTTTGCGGGCTGCTTATCAAAACTCCAGCATATTATACCCCGAAACCCTCGTCTAATTATTAAGGCCCCCCTACATTACCTTTTAAAGGGCTCTAAAAGGGATCTATATAAGGGATTGGGATATAGGGTTCGTCTACCTCTAAAGGGGGTCGAAGGGATCTACACGGGTTTAGGATTGAGGGCTTCATCAAACAAAGTCAGAGCTAAGAGTTTAAGTGTTACGGGGTTAGGGTTTCGACTCACACACTCGCAAAGCAGGCATGGCAATAAGTGTCCGGGCTTGCTACATGGACATGCCTAGCTGCCAGGACAGAGAGCAAAGTAACACCAGGGTTTAAGGGTTGAGGGCGAAGCTACAAGGGTTTGGGGTTTGCGGTTGGGAATTCTTGGGAAGGCTAAGGACCTAGAGTCTATAATGTAGAGGCCTTCATAATTAGAATAGGGCTTTGGGGCCCATGATACTATGATTATTATAAGGAACCCCCAAAATAGTATCGGTAATTATTTAGGCTCCTATATTAGGCTTTAGGGTTTGGGCTTCAGCATTTGGGGATGAGCGCAGAGAACCTTAAACACTCCTTTTCAAAGTCTTGGGAGGATGTGGCGGTTACCTAAGCGCTGAACCTAAGACATAGAGGGTTTAGGGTTCAGGGTTTAGAGTTTTTGTTTAAACTCTCACAACTCGGACAAGCCAAGTTTTTGTTTAGGGTTTAGGGTTGGGAGGGTCGCTTGCGGCAGGAAGCAGGCACAAGGAGATGAGGAAAACGTTGGGGAAATAGGTTGTTTCGATTTCCGGATTCAGTTTCCTAATCGTTGCCATGGCAGAAGCAGAAACCGCTCGATTGATTAAACCACATGTTGCTAATCTATTGCCCCATATCGTTCGGATACTGGTTGCTGTTGCGAATGCTATTGTTCCATCTTTGCGCACCCGCTGACCGAAATTCAACTGGACTAAACCCGGACAGCCGGTAAGAGGGTGTAGAGGTCTAGAAATCGCCCTAGACCCGACTTCCTAGACCCATTTCCGCTGCGAACCCAAACCCACTGTCCTCAACTCTTAACCTCCAGACCAGGAAGAGCTTCAAAGCCTCAAGATCACGCAAAACCCTAAATACCCTAAACTCAAAACCCTTCAAACCCTCCAGCCCGAAACTGCAAACCCTATACTAGAAGCCTAAAGCCCTACACCGCCTACTCCGTAAACCCTATACTCCAAGCCCAGCCCGCCAAAAAACCGGCCAAAGTTCTAGCCCTGCAATGGAACCAATGAAAGGAAGCCCTTCCTAATACTACCAGGACCCAATAAAACCCAGCTGTTTAGGGTTTCTTCTTACGGTTTCCATATATGAACCCTGAAGTGGTAGGTTTGTTGTGGGCCCCTAATCCCTAAACCCCTAACCCCTAAGCCCCTAAACCCCTAAACCCTAAACAGGGTGGGGGATAGTCTCAGCGGCGTCGATCGATGCTTCCTGGAGGCCCGTGACCTAGAGGCGATCAAGGCTTTGGGACTGGTGGGTTGGACCTGTCCTCTGGTTTTAAGGTTTAGGGTTTGGGTTTAGGGTTTAGGGTTTAGGGATTAGGGTTTAGGGATTAGGGTTAAGGTTTTCCCTCCTTCTCCTAAGCCCCAATCAGGGTTTAGGACTTGAGGGCTTTAGAGCTTTTAGGGTTTAGGGGTTTGGGATAACATCGACCCTATAATCATAATGATACTGATAGGGTTCCTTTTCGGGTTCCTTGTGCAAAGATTTACCGTTGTGATCTTATAGTAAAGCTAGAGCTCCAATGAGGAACCCTGAGGAATAGTGTTGGTAATCATTCAGGCTTCTGTTTCAGCGTAGAGCCCTGATCAATAAACCCCTTAAGGGTCCTACGATGGCCGTTTTAAACCCTAAACCCCAAAATCCTCAACCCTAAACTCAAAACGGATCCTACGAGCTAGGGTCTGCTAAGGGTTTCGGCGCCACCTCAGTACCCTAAGACTTGCCCAAAGGGTCCAAAGTACCTCTCTCTATATATATATATATGTGGATAGAATGTAGGGTTTCTGTAGTAGGAAGTGTTATTATGATTTGGGAAAGTATCCCCCCATAACAGTACCTAGGACCCTTGGGGTTGGCCATTGTTCAGGGCCTAAGTTTAGGAGGAGTGGGGTTGAAGGTGTAGCTTGCGGGGTAAGGGTTTAGGGTTTAGGGTTTAGGGTTTAGGGTAACCTAGACAAAGCAACAGCGAACCCCTAAACCCCGAAACCCTAAACCCAACAAACAATCACTTCAAGGTCCAGCCTCAAAGTTTCTACTGGGGTTGCGTATTACAAGTTATCCCAAGGGCTACGTTACCTAACTAGTAGGTTGCTGGTGTAGGGTTTAGGATGTAGTGATTAGGGATTAAATTATAGGGTTTCGGATATTTGCGTACATCACTACAATGGTTGGTAAACGGTTAGTACCTGCTATTTAGGGCACAACTTCAAAACTAAGAACCACTTCAGAGAATCTTTGCCGCAGACAGCCGCAACTCGACCAAACCAATATTCCCCGCACTGGAACATTGGATCTAGCGTAGACAAAACCTCCCTCAAGCAACCAAGCGTTATCGACGAAGTAATTTAACAACTGAAAGGTTTGCAGGCCATGGGCTGTTGCTGACTTTCAAGTTCATATGTTGAGGTTTTTACAGCTCGAGCGGCTTAGGGTGAAAGACATCGCACTATGTCGCACTTAAAGCACGGCTCTGTGTTCCTGCCGATCCTGAAGGGATTCATGACACCTAAACCCTAAACCCTAAACCCGCCCAAAGTCCCAACACCCCCTGAACCCCTCAATCCCCAAACCCCGAACTGTGGTCTCCCAAATCTTAGCATGCTGGAGTGTTTTGAGCTTCGGGCTGAGTAGTGGGTTGAGTTTGAGTGTCTGAACCCAACAATCTCTGGATCATGCTGCAAGGCTTAGCACAGTCTTCTTTCTTGGCTTGAAGACACAGTATCTCTACGACATGTTCAGGCTTCCATATTAAACCCTGAACCCCCCGGAACCCTTACATAACCCCTCATACATCCAGAGCACGAAGTTGATCTCCCAGAAGCTCGAGAGTGCCGGTGGGGTGACTGAGACCAATCCGGCTCGTCGAAAGCCAGGAGAATTCCTCGCCGGTAGAAGGATCTGTGGGTTTCAAGGGATTTCGAAGGGCATTTACAGGCTTTTTATTTTCCCAAAGGGTCCTAGGTACTGTTACCGGGGATGCTTTCCCAAATCATAATAACAATTCCTACTATAGAAACCCTACATTCTAGCATATAGGTACTTTGGACCCTTTGGGTTTATATTATAAAGAGGGACACCATGACTAGTGACTAGTACGGGTTAGAACTACAGAGTCCGACCTCATTGACCACTTGGATCGTCACAAAAAATGCCTTCGTTAGACTTGGGGCTGAAAAGCCGAGCCCAAAAAAGGTTAAACGGTTTAGGGTTTAGGGTTTAGGGTTAACCTTTTCAATTATGGTAGGATTGTGTAAACCCTAAAAGGTTAAAGGTTACCTACTCAGCCACTAAGACCACTGCCCTAAAGAAAAGAAGCTATTCCGGGCCCCATTGCTTCAAAAGGGTAGAAGTCAATCTTCCTTGGCTGTTGTAGCGGCTCTCTTCTCTGTGCTAAGGTTCAAGGGTGCGTCACATCCTTAACCCCCTCAGCGCTATCCCATAAATCACAAGTTATCGTTATCCCAAACGTGATCATCTTGCCTGAACAACCGGTAGTTACAAACATCGGCTTCCTGATTGGGGATTACACGGTGGGTTTCAAGGCATTCCAAGCAACCCGAAGCTGCATACCATGTAATGTAGGCGCCTTAATAATTACAATGGGGTTTTGGGGGTTCCTTCTTATGAATATATAGTATAATCCACCCCCAAGCCCTATTCTAATCATTTCGGCCCCTATAATACGCAGCTGAATATGATTTAATTACTGTACTCCTTGAGCAAAGTTTCCTGGGCTCTCTGACTCCGTCTGAATAATAATATTATGACTCTAGAGCGAGTTTGGATCTCCAATCGAGTGCGTCAATCGTTCGGTGACATTCCGGCATGGACCCCACTCTTTTAGGGTTTGGGGGTTTAGGGTTTAGAAAAAGCAGATCGTAGACTCGTAGACCACATACAAACTCGTCAAACGAGCCCTGAACCGCTCTCGGAAAGCCATCAACTTCTCTCAGAGGTGTCCTAGACCACCGAAGCGAGTGCGGACCACTTGAAAAGCACCGACGAGAGTGCCGCATTTCGCCGGTGTCCATTGCACGGGAAGGTCTTCGAAGTTAAAAACCTGCAGCAAACGCGTTACAAAGAGAAAGGGATGCGAGGCCAAAGGACCAGTTAGGATACTCTCAACGGTTGCAGGAGCAGTAGTAGTAGTAGTAGTCGTCGTCGTCGTCGTCGTCGTCGTCGTCGTGGTCGTGGTCGCAATAGTCGTAGTAGTCGCAGTAGTAGTCGTCGTCGTCGTCGTAGTAGTAGTAGTAGTGGTAGTGGTAGCAGCAGTAGTAGTAGTAGTAGTAGTAGTAGTAGTAATAATAGTAGTAGCAGCAGCAGTAGTAGTAGTAGTAGTAGAGGAAGTAGTAGAGGTCCGTAGTAGAGGTCCGTGGTAGTAGTAGTGGGAGGAAGAGGAGCACTAGCAGCAGCAGAAGCAGTACCGCCACATCCCCATAATGAAGTCCTTCATCACTACTGTATGGTTCTGGGAATCACCATGTGTAAGAATCCTGTTTCTCGACTTTGCACTTGCAGGAAGTCTGCCTGGAAACCTGGTTCTTTCTATCGCCTGCAGTTGCACTTGGGTACCATTGGGTCACTTCCGAAGCTGGAAAGCCTTCGCCGACCATTTCACATCATCTCCAACATAAGCATACAAATGGTTTGCACCCATGCAGGACGAACAGATGCAACTGCTTCCAGCAGTCTTGGGATATTCCTGAGCCCGGAGCTCTGCACAGGAAGCCCCGAAACCAAACATGAAGCCGCCCTGTCCCAAGCCTTGTTGGGAATGCTTCCATCGCTATCGAAACTTCGCTGCGCTTCATCGCATACCTTGTGGCTTCGTCTCTTCGAAGCAGAGCTTTCGTCAGTGTGGCACAAACAAATGGTCGCCTAGGGCTTTTATACAGGGGCATAAGATAGAAAGGAAGGCGAGGACTGTAGCTGTCGAGAACCCTAAACCCTAAACCCTAAAGTACGAGGGGCTGATCTCTATGATTCGCCTTTTCGGGCCTTTGGCCGGGGCTTCTGGGCTATGTCGTACTGTGCGATCCTGGCCTTGGTCAGGCCCCGGTTCCGAAAGCCTTATAAAGCAAAGTCTTGATTGGGTTTAGGGTTTAGGGTTTAGGGTTTCCGAAAGCCTTATAACCCAAAGGGTCCATATACCCAAATAGTGTATACTTTGGCCTTAATGTAGTCCGTATATAGGTACTTTAGGCCCAATGTATATACTATTCAGGTACATGGATTCTTGATTCTTACGATGGGACCAGCAAGAAGCCATACCGGCCATCATAACATGAGGTGCTTCTTGTATTGAGTTATAAAGTTCTACCTAGTTTAAGGTTGGCCGTAAAACTCACAGGCCTACAACTCCCTGCGCCCGAAACCCGAAATCAACGAAACCCTAAACCCTAAACCCCAAACCCCATGAACCCCATAAGCCCTGAACCCTCAACGCCCTTCTCCTTCCAACAGGGCGACCTGCTGCAGCAGCTGCAACGTGTGAGGCGACGGAAAGAAATCGTCCAGAGAAACGCCCGCCACGAAAGTGACCGAGGAAGAGGCACTGGCTATGACTTTCACCTCTTCAGAAGAGGTTAGACTCTAGGGTTTATAGGGTTTAGGGTTTAGGGTCTAGGGTTTAGGGTTTAGGGTTTAGGGCCTAGGGTTTATAAGTTCAGGGTGACAGAGGAGGATGCATTGTTTATGACTCTCACCTCTTAAGAAGAGCTTGCTTCTTGGTATAGTCGCAAGTCTATGCCTGAACGGCTTCTGGGAAGCACGAATCGTTGCCATTGAAAAATTATAGCGACTGACAAGATTTGTCTGGCTTTGTAAGTTTTGTAGGGGTCTCTAAAAGGCTTCTGATTCTTAGGCTCCCTTACTAACGAATAGATCTCAAATCACAATGTTGACAGCCCCTCGAAACATTTCACATGGGTAGATCTCTAAATTAGGGTCCATTTCTTGGGGTCCCCAATATAGTACGGCATCCTTATAAAACGGACCCCAAAAGGGACCCTAATTAGGGAACTGCCCACATTCCCCTAAACCCTAAGCCCTAAACCCCTTTTACACAGGCTTGATT
>CAJNDV010024858.1:34738-60015 GCA_905221635.1 Symbiodinium sp. CCMP2456 | reverse complement strand
TGCGAAACGTTTGCTCGGGAATAAAAAGTGTTCTTTTTTTTCACATCTTCAAGGCTTTCTTCATTCACTGGGTTGTTTTGTATCATACAAAACCATTCTTCTAGTAGCGTTGTGGTTGTTATAACTGCTTCCAACGACAGGCTCGCTCTGGTCAGGTAATCGTGTCTTCAAAACTCTTCGCTTGCAACTGCTCCAGCGGCACGCTCGCTCTAGAAACGTAATCGTGTCTTCACAACTCTTCGCTTGCCTTCCAGCGACATGCTCGCTCTGGTTTCGTAATAGTCCCTTCAAAACTCTTGGCTGAGAAGAAAATCTTTCAACTTTTGTGGTTAGAACCTTTAGTATTTAGGGTTTGCTGCACGCTATTTGAGCAAACAAAACATTCTTTCAACTTTTGTGGTTGGACCCTTTCTTGTTCAGAGGTTGCCACTTGATGGACCCAAAGAAGAAAGTCTCTCACCTTTTCTGGATATTATCTTTAGTGTTTAGGGATTGCTGCAAGCTACTTGATCAACTCAAAGAAGAAAATCTCTCATTTTTAGTAGTTTCACCCTGAAGTGTTCAGAGGGGTTACTGCAAGCTACTCGATGGACTCAAAGAAGACAATCTTTCACATTTTGTGGTTAGACCCTTTAATGTCTGATATTTGATGAGTTTTGAAAGACTTTTCAACTCCTGTGGTAGGATTCTTTAGCAAGCCTCCTAAACCCCGCCAGCCCACAGCCTTCAGCCCTAAATCCTAAACCCTAAAGCAAGCGCTGAGACGAATCTGGAAATCAAGGCCGGATTTTGCCATGTGAAAGTCTTTTCGTTACATTGTGTGTTTTAGATTAGGCTGGTAGCCGATCTCGTGCGGGACCCTTTCCCAAGATGTGTGAATGCACGGACTTTTTGAAAAACATCGGGGATTTTTGGAGAAGCATCGGGGTCGATGCACGGTTTTTTGGAAAAAGCATCGGGGTCGATGCGCGGATTTTTGGGACCCGGACGGCTCTGGTTCTTGTCGGCGGTAGGTCCTGGAGTTCCTCGCAATCGTGAACTTGTTGACCTGAGCCATAGTGGGTGTAGTGAGAAGGCCCCGAGGGAGCAAGAGCTACCACGTGGACCACCTGCCCGACCATGAAAGATATCCTGGGCATAGCTGAGCAGGCCACCTCCAATGTACTGTACTGTACACAAGCACATAGACGAGGCACACCTGGCAGGCCCAGTGGTACTGAAGCATAAAGTTCAAAGGGCACTCTCGGTGGGGTGAGTAAGGCTCTTGCCATGAATCTCAGTGAGCAGGAGATAGAGTACCTGGCGTGCCGCAAGCTCGTTAAGGAAAAAGATTGGTTCGATGCACGGGTTTTTGGAAAAACATCGGTCCGATGCACGGATTTTTGGAAAAACATCGGTCCGATGCACGGGTTTGTTTATCAGCACGGGTTTTTGCAAAAACATCGGCCGATGCACGGATTCTTGGAAAAAACCATCGGTGTCGATGCACGGATTTTTGGAAAAAACATCGGTCCGGTGCACGGTTATTGGAAAAACATCGGGGTCGACTGCGCGGATTTTGGGAAAAATCATGTAAATATACATGGTGGGAGAGGCTTAAGATTTTAGGGTTTAGGTTGTATATAGGTTTGTAGGTTTAGGGCTTAAGATTTAGTGTTTATGACTTAGGTTTAGGGTTTAAGATTTGGGGTTTAAGGGTTTAGAGTTATTTAGGGTTTTGAGGGTTTAGGGTTGAAGTGTTTAGGGTTCAGGGTTTAAAATTTCGGGTTTGAGGGTTTACGGTTTAAAGGTTTAGGGTTCAGGGTTTGAGATTTCGGGTTTCGGATTTAAGACGTATATAGGGTTTAAGGGTTTAGGATCTAGGGGTTTTGGCCACCATCCACACCAGCACCACCACCAGGCACACCCCTGACACTCCGAGGGTGGGCGATCCGGGCGCGGATCCACCCCCCCTGGATTCGTACTTTTTCGTACTTTGTTTCACAAGTTACAACATAAAGGTACGAGACATTACAAACCCACTTTAAAAGCAAAAGTACGAAGAAGGTGCGAATTTTCAAAAGTACGAAAAAATACGAAAACGTACGAATCTTGGTCTGCTCGGCAGATGGCTGGCTGGCTGGGTGGCTGGCTGGGCAGCTGGTCAGTGGCCAGCCACCCAGCCAACCCGGCCAACTCTCCAGAACCCGGGACCTCTGCAACTTCTACAGTCCGTTTGCAAAAGCATTTTTCGGTTTTCTGGCCTTCTAAGATTAACCAGAAAGCTAAGCCAGTTCGAAGACTCTCGAAGCCAGGGCTCTGTAGGGTCTTAAGATTTCAGGTTCCGTGACGTCTTTGATGGCTTTTTTCCGTGTTGAGATTCAAGGACTGGGGAATTTAGAGTGTTGTGGTTTGAGATTTGGGGATCTAGTATTAATTTGAGCGCGTTGGGAGGGGGGCGCCAAATAGGAGCTCAAACATTATTTGTGCTGTTCCGTGGTCTCAGCAGTCTTAGCAGTCTCAGCTCCGACCGTCAAGAGCGCAGGAGCAACGAGGAACCCAATCATCAATTGCACTTCGGTGCATGGCCAACACGGCTCCAGAATCTCCAAAGGAGAGAATGTAGTCGTTGCCCACCCGCCGACCCAGGTCAGAACAGTCCTTCTGCTTTTTGAGGGTTTTTCGGTGTCTTGATTGAAAGGCTTTCGGGTTTTTATGGTTTTCGGGTTTGAAAACTGCATGTGTCAATCCGCGAACTTGGAAGCGTTCAGATTACAACGCGGTCAGTCACCCTTGCAACTTCGTTTTGATTATGCCGCATTATGCCTGTGTAGATCCCCAAGCAATGATGACCACAACGACCCCGACCACTAGGACCACCAATTCCACCCCGACGACCACGGCCACCAGCAGACCACGAGAAGACGACCAGCACACCCACCGATAACCCAACGGACCACGAGGAGATCAGCAGCAAACAGCACGGAATTGTCTCGGAGGCTGGCAGGACCATAGGACCACCAGGACCACGACCAACAACTTCGCCGTGGCATGTACTGTTTGACAGGCATGGGTACCACATTTTCCCCGTCTTGTCTGGTGGAGCATTTTCGGGGCACTGTGCCAAAATTGTTCCCTGCATCTACTGTTTCGAGAGTTTTCAATCATGTTTCAGCTTGAATGCGAATTGAACTCTTGAAAATTGAAACGTCCCGACCTTGAAATGAGACAGTTTCGTCATCCAGGAAGTGGCATGGTCTGTATTGACAAACTGTCCCAGGCCACAGGTTGTACCATTGTTCTGCGGAGGGAAGATTTTCAATCTTGGTCCCCGTGGCCGCGGCACACAGTGGTCACAAATTGTGAATAGTAACAGCAGTCTATGATGACATGCAGTGGTTTCGGCATGAGGGTCAAAACAAGTTGCAGCTGGCTCAGGCTCAGGGAAGTAGAAGCGTCCCGTGTTGACATCCGATTATGTCGTTGCAGGACCCAAGTGCGAACACGTCTATGGATGGCCGGAACCGGGCATCTCAGAACCGCAGGACTTCCATGCCCTTTTCAACAAAGAGATCGATCGCTATTTGGCCAAGCTTGCCACTCGAGGCAAAACATCAGCAGGCACGGATGATGCGGTTTGTCAGACTTGCTGTGGTCACGTTCTTCCGACTCGAATCCACTTGTCCGAGCATGCGGTTGTGATTGTGTGGTAGGCCAGCGTGAAGATCAACCATATGTTCCTGAGTTGAAACGTCTGGCGCGACAGATGGCTGACTCTTGCCTTTGCTACGGCATGTGAGGTATCGTCCAATCAATGTTCAACATTCTACAGCATCCCGTGTACGAGTTTGAAAGTAGGAGCTTGGGCATGAGGTTTGCTGTGGTTGGTTCCGCATGGGCTGTAGGTCCAGTTAGTAGTCGGTGCATGTCATTTGGTTCGGAGAACATGTTCCAGCTCACATGTCGGCTCTGGCACACGCATGACCGGTATGATGTTGTGTATGTGCGATAACCTCACGTAGAGAAGTATGGTCACATACCGTTGTGATGCGTGACAAGGAAAGCGTTCTGCAGCGCCTGGCTGCCAATGCCACAAAGTGGGGCTTGGATCAGCAGGTCTGGTTTCATGTTTCCACCATTTTGCATTCAAGTCGTGGGCAGTCTGTCAGGCACTGGATGGAAAGCTCGCAGCGCAGCCCTCCACACAGTCCAGAGCTGCAAACAAGTCTGCAAGACTGGACAAACTGAGGTTAAGGCCAGTCGTACGTGTGTGATCTGTGCTTGCAAGCTACCTGGGATTCCCACTCAGCAAGTCAGGTGCCAAGACTTGGAAGCGGAAGTGCGCAGGCATAAGCAGGAGGAGGACAAAAGAAAAGCTGAAGTGCTGGCAAGATTCAAGGTGCCTGTCGCTAGTAACCTCCCAGTTCGAGTCCTCCATTGATGCTCATGGTCAGGCGCAGTACGATGCCATCTTGCACTCCCAGGAGCAGGACGCGGTGTTTTGCTCTGTGATGTACAGGAACCTGTTGATTGTTTGTGATGCTCAGCCGCACTGTTCTGTCGAAGGGTCAGTCAGCAAGTTTCTTTTGTTTTCAGCCTATGTTCGGGAAACCCTATGGAAGGGCTTGCATGAACGGCTTAAGACTTCTTTGAAAAGTCAACATGAAGGCTGTCTCCCACGAGCGAGAGGCCTCCACATTTAAGAACGTTTTCACGTCAAGTGGGAGGTCGTGGGACATTATAGGTGAAATATTTTGAAGCTTGCTTAAATAAAGTTGCGTAGCTTGTGCGTGTTCTGAGACTTTGACGATTTTGCTTGAATGTTAAGAGCCTTCGTGTGCAGACAGACTCGGCCCGTCAAGCAGGCTGTTCGTGCAGTTTCTTCGACTGAGTCTTTGGACATGTGTTTCATAGACTTGTATAAGGTCTCCCATCCTAGATTCATGTGCTATTGCAGGACTTGCTCCAAATTCGCAGAGCAGTTGCTGTGACGGAGGCGCACAGACACCGACACAGATCCATGGTCCCCATGATGGAGCAGCGCATCAGGATGGTGCCTACAATGGGACGTTGCTCGGTCAAGAGCTGTCGGAACAGCTCAAAAGCATCCAGAGCCAGCTTTCCAGTACGAAGGCCAGGCATCGCCAGCATCAGTCAAGTCGTCGACTTCGGCTGGCCACGAGGCTCACGTCATCGAGCTGGACAGCTTGAAGCTCAACTTGGATAAGATCGAGGATCAGCAGCGCAGGACGTCCAAAAGGTGTATGTTGTACTGTTCACAGGGATCGTTTTGTTCGGTTCTGCATGCAACTTGAAGAAGTCCAGGCTTAAGGAGGGCTTGTAATGAACCCCTGTCGGCCAACCATCGAGCGTCTCCGCAGGGCGATTCCTCCAATGGAAGCCTTGTTGGCCAGCACTATGGACACTTGGCCAGACGACACGGAGGACGAGATACTGGCTGCCAACATCCGGAAGGGAGAGCAGGCAGCACTTGTTAGCCTGTTGTGCAACCTAGCATTTCTGGGCCCACCAGGTGTGCAAAAGACTTCGGCAGCATCAGTCCTATTGAGAGCTGGGCAGTCTGGTCGTGAGCACCCAAGCTCATGCCGTGCCAATTGACAGCACGAGTTCTCTTCAGCGCGAGGAGAATAATTCGGGAAGGAGTGCTTGAGTGAAAGCGATTGGGGCAAAAGTGGTCTTCCTAACAGTGTGTCCGTGTGTTATGTCGACTGCGACACACGGTGATACTACCAGTCCTGCCTCGAAGTTGTTTAAGAGCTGCGTGGATCCTTCTGAACTCTGCATTGCTCTTGTCTTGATCTGTCGGTTCAAGGTCTATTTGCCTGCGGCCTGAAGCCTGCATGTAAGCACAGCGGGACTTTGTCTTCTGAAGTTTCGAGCTGCTTCCCATGAGCCACTGAATGGTCCGTGGCGAGTCGGCCTCAGTGACCTTCCATTCGCAATGCAATGAAGAGTCGGCGTTTCAATGATACAGCCGAGTCATGAACAAGGCCCTGGCCCTGTGTCAATCAGAGCTGGGTGCAGCTCAGGCTGCTTTGGTGGTGCGGCTTGCTGTGGCAGTGGCGGTCCATGACGGCCTCTTCCAGGCATCTGGATATACTGCACTGATCACCACGTCTCGTTAAGTCACTACGCATGCAATGCAGGCTCCAGCTTTCCTGAACTGTAACGGGCCACCCTTTGCTCCGGTATGGTCCGTCGACGACTAAGAGCCCTGAACTTGCTTGGAGATGCAGGGCATCTTTTTGCTTGTGTGCGAAGGCTTTCCGAGATGCTGCTATTTTCAATGCTCGCGCTGGCTATCCACGAAACGAAAGCCTTCGCAGCATGGCTGTCGAGCTGATAAGCGGCTTTGAGGAAAGCCAGAATCCAAGTTGTTGTGACGGCTGGCATGTGAGCCTGTGTTCGGTGTGCAAGCAGCACGAGGCATGATCGGAGGAGCCAGGGCTTGGGTTGTGCATCTTCGCACCGCTGCGACTGGTGACATCTTCGAGCTCAGGCCGAGACTTTTTTCCCCAAACCCCAAACCGTGTAGCATTCGCATGGGCTAGCACGATGGAGGTCCCACAGCACGGAGAATGCGGCATTCATGGGACAAGGCGTCCAAGGCCTGCGGAGTACTCGTAGGATGCAGGGAACCACAGAAGCCATTGTCGACCTGAGTAAGTGGACAGTGGAGGTTTAGCTGCTGGCTGTGAAATGTTGAAGTCTTAGGCAATGTGCCTGCGACGATCAAGAACATCGAAATCTAGCGTATGGGCAGAACTGAAGTGGTCTAAGTCGGATTCCGTCCCCAGTCGGTTCTCCTGCCGGCACTTTCTTGGTGCTCAAAGAACAGGGCATACGGATGGCCTTTGCCCCTGGATCTTCGAAGTGGGGGAAGGTCTTGGAAAAGAAGTTTTCTCTGAGTCAGCAGCCTGTTTTCAAGCGTACAGACTTGATGTCGAACTAGTGCAGGCTGACCCTCTCTGGGCAGCTTCATGAGTTGTTTGGGACAACCTTCGATCCAAGCGAGCATCGACTGAACTCCTCTCCCATCCTCCTTTTAAAGTGTGTGTGCTCACGAGCCAGAGAAAGACAGCGGTTATTCTAGAGTAGAGAAGCGCGACATGTTGCGTTCAGAGGCTAAGCTAGTCTCTGCTTGCCGCTGTTGGGATCGGCTTCGTGCGAGAGTCATGGCAGGCAAGCCAGGGCCTTTGGGTTCGTCGTTGCGGGCGTCCCAGCAGGCAACTTCTTTCGCCACGACCGGAAGCCTCCGAAGCCTCCGGACAGGCTTAGCCCTGGCTTTCGGGCAGGTGAACGCGGATCACCAAGATCCAATGGCTTTCTGCCTCTATGGCTACGTTCACGCGCTTTTCGTGGAGTACAGGCACACTGTGCCCTTCGAGCACGCTGGAGGACTCTTGTGGCGGGGTTTCCATTTCTTCTACCAACGCCACGCGGAGGACCCTTCCTGAACCCAGACGACCCTCGGCGGGCCACGTGCCATGACCGACGGCCCTTGCTCCAAGTCGTGCGAAGCTGAGAGAGCCGCACGAAAAAATCATTAGGATGCGGCTTCGAAAGAGCATCTCAGGCGGAGCAGCTCTTGGGCGGAGAGACCGGTGAGACGGACTTCCTCGAGAGCTCAGACTGGCCGTTGTCTTCCCTTGACTTACATCTTAGCTTCTCAGCCTCAGCTTCAGTCGAGCGCAGAGTCTCGCAGAGACTACCTCCCGCTCTGCTTCCAGGCTTGCACTCGACGCTGGACTTTCGATCCTCGCCGAATTGCCATGAAATCTTCGATCCGCAGCTTCTGTCGAGATCTGCTGTGCAGGTGCCCGTGTATATCTCTGCCTAGATTCGTTGCACAGCATGTGCGGTAGAGCCACGGCTACTTGGCAAGGAGCTTCTGCGCTTGCCAGACGATGTCAGCAGCTGGAATGCGAGGCCATTCAAGGTTGCGGCGCTTGGTCTTCACGTTGCCAGCACTCTGGAGCCTTTTGCAGCCATTCGTCCTGACCCCAGTCTTTGTCAGGGACCCGCTCGCGTCTCTTGTCAGCATGTCGCCCTTCCAGGCGAAGCTGCACGTCGATCTGGCCTGGAAGGTGGACGTGTTGTGCACCTCCAGATGTGAAGGCAAGAAGTTGCGGATGTGTCCTGCAAGATGGCCTTGACGTGTTCTTTGCTGGGCACCCGTGCTATGGCCGGCCTGGAGACAAGACGCTGAAGCACGCCTGCATTCACAAATGCAGACAGCCTACGCTTGCACCGTGAGTCCACAGAACAGATATAACGGACTGTACATGAACTGTACAAGGTCAGATGCTGGGTTCTCCATGTGAAGACGATGAGGTCGTTCCAACCTCAGGATGAGACGCTTTTGGGGCAACCCCGCGGATACGAGATTGTCTGAAGGCCGAATTTCTCAAGCGCATGTTCAACAGCTCAGGCTTTTATGTGAGGTTCCCCAGTTCTGTATTTTCATGCTCGCTGTCTGATGCTCCATCGCAATCGAGTGTTGCGTAGTCCGGAACTGCAGGAGGAAGTTCCGTGGTCGGTGTCGGAAGCTCTCAGCGAGCTAAGTGGCCTGTGGCAACGCGAACCTGCCATCAGCAGTGCCGACTTCATCATATGCGGGAGTCCGAAAGCAGAGCATCGCAGTACCGTTGCATGGTCAAACAAAAGTGGAACAGAAACTGAATGAAGCGAGGTTCGGGCCCAATGTCCCTGTGCTACTTGATTGACGTGCTCGCCCCCTCGACCCCATTGGCGGCACGGCAGCAAATCGGACTTCTTGCAGGGTACATCGCTGTAGAGCCATCGAGGTGGTGCCGGTTTGCTCTCAACTGCTTTGGGGAGCTCCGCCTGGCAACGACTTTCGAGCGGCTCTCTTGTCACACGCGCGAGGCTTAATCCGGCAAGAGTGTTTTCCAGGCTCCTCTTGCTCCAGATTCCTCGTCTTAGGTTCGCATCATGATGCAAAATCCCAGGCCAAGCCCGGCTGAAGGCAGGATTTTCGGAAATCCGAGCTTGGCGTCCAGGCGAGTTGTGGTGGCATGCAATGTCTTTGCGGCTTCGCAGTGCCTCTATCAGACTGGGGCCAGTCTTCCGGCTTCGGCCTCAGGACTCAGAGCCAGAGCATGCCAGAGCCATGCGTGAAAGTCTCGAGGTGGTCGAGCGGGTGGCACACTACCTTCCACCTGACGTGGTTTGGAAAGCTCAGGATGCAGATCATTGGAAGGAGGTGCCAACATGCACAGCAATTCAAAACGACAGTCCAGATGTGGCCGGTGCCTAGAAGAGGTTTTGGTCCTTCGAGCCCGCTACTGGCACCGACTTCCTGGGCAGTACTTCATGGATGTCCTCGAATCCTACCTCAGGCTGAATCAGGTCAGCTTGAGGCTCAGTCCGTCAGGGATCAGGTTCTGGTCAGATGGGAACCCGGCTCCGTATCGAGGCCACAACTACACCTTCGTCATGGCTGCATCTTTTGGGCCCGACGAGCTACCGACTCCCGATGCAGAGTGTAAGGTGACCTGTTTCGTTATTGTCGTTGCTAGTAAGCTGGGAGAAGATTTGCTTGCAATGCTCTGAGGCCTGAGGAAATCGCCAACTATCGTGCAACGGTCCTCGTTCCCAACGATTTGACAGTGCCTCCTCCTCGTTTGCTTTAAACCTGGGGCTGTCGTGTGCGCGGCACCAAACGAGCGAACATGCCAGGTCTTTGCTTTCATCGAAGTCTATGCATTAGGCCGTCAGCTTTCGCTCTGACTCTGATGTTCAGTCAGCCGCACGGTCGATGCCAGGGGTTCCGGTCTTTGTTCCACGCCCCTCGTGGCTTTATCGCTTGCGACGTGTCCTACGCTGAGCTCCTACCTTGGCGGCATCTGTTGCTGTCAAAGTCCGGCTTCCAAGGCTGCGCCGTTTGGCTTTCTCCAGCCAGCATTTGCCCTTCCAGACGTCTCTGAAATACATCACAAGTTCTCGTCTCGTCCACAGCAGCCTCTTGCAGTGTTTCGAGGTGCTGGACATGCTAGCAACAGACAGTGTAACCTTTGTCGAGGCATGCTCCTTTCCTCAGTGGTGCTGGCGGGCGAGAAGACCTTTCTGCATTTCTATTTTGGCAGAAAACGTCTGAGCTCCACTCCAGACCACATGCAAGAAGCCCAGAAGAGAAGAAGCCACCATCCTGCATGCGCCGCAGCTTGTTCGAACTCGTTGAAGCGAGGTGCAGCAATTCAGCAGCATCCCCGAACTGATCCAACTCAGCGGATCCGTGGATCTGAATGCCGTGAGCCGTGGGATGCTGGAGCATTTGAAAGAGCTTCGCAAACGGGCTCTGGCCTTCTGGACGAACGTTCTGCACAGGTCCCTGGAGGAAGGCCCTGCAGAAGGCTCCGGGCGAGAGCCCGCGCCCTCCGAGCACCAAGCCGCCGGCGCCCCTGTTGCCCGTGGCATCTCTGGCCCTGGTGGCCTCCACGCTGTCCTCGACTGTACCTCGGAGGAGCACGGGGCCGCTGCCTCAGCGGTCCCCTTCGTCCAGAACGCATTGTCATGAGACACTCTCCTCTCCGAGGCGTGGAACGACTTCCATCGCGCTTTTCAGGGATTTGCGGCTGCTGGTTTCCCCATCGACTGGGAGCTTCAGGCGCCAGAGCTGAAACAGACAGACGTCCATGGAAATGCTGGTCTGGTTGAAGGTGACTCATGGGCTGCAGTGTGCCCAAACTCTCGTAGATTTTTGGGGTTGGGTGCTCTGGATGTTTTTTTGATAATTGGACCTGGGATTGACCACCCTCTACTCGTAGGCTGAGTTGTTGAAGTGAGAGCATCCGGATTGGGACAATGTATCCAAAACGTGTGAAGTTGAGAAGGCAGAAGCATGAACGCGCTGGCAAATCTTTTTCTTCCCCTCTCACTACTGTCTCACCCTCGATCATGTACTGTACTGGATTCTTTTGCTAGCGGATTTACTTGTCCACATGTGGGCCTGGTCCTGCACCACACACTCTTCGGCTGGTCGCTGGTATACGTCCGTTATCCGCGGCCCCTTCGGCCCGGTTCGGCCTTGGGCTTTCCGAGACTCCCGGCAGCACAAACTCACCTGATGCGGAACTCTCGTGACCAGCCGCCGATGCGACTCTCAGAAGCGCATCTTTCTCCGCTTGTCGTGAGTGCTGTCGAGTCGGCTTCGAGCCTCGCTCCGGTCTCCATGGGCTTTACGAAGAGCAACGGACCTTGTTGTAAACGGCATGGCCCAGGGAACTCGGCATCGCCTGCCTCGGCTACTGGGCCAGGTTTGCTTGGTACCACATTGCATCCAAGCAACCTCTGCGGGTGAAAAGCGTTCGTGCTGCACTCGAACCAACAGACCTGGAGAATGATACTGTTTCTCATGTGACTTTGGTGGTTCGGATGAAGCTGCAGAGCTGACACATTATTTTCAAGAAGTGCAACACGAAACTATGAACCGAAACTGGCCGAAGGAAAAGGCAACATCCTCCGTATAGGCGAGTCTTAGCCTAAGCTCGGTGCACCAAAACACTCGCCATACGTCCAACTTGCAGACGAAGCGCCGGATCTTGGCCATGAACACCGACGAGGGTAAGTTCTCACCAGTCCTCAGCCCCCAATCAGGACCCGGATGCAAATCGCCCTTTCGCCCCAAACTTGAGTGAAATCGCGAAGGGTCGATTTAGCGGTTCGTTGAGGTCCTTTCTTGAGACCCCTTCTTTTCGACCCAACCCGAACTGGCGAGCGACTTGGCCACTGTTGACCCGCCCTGCTACTTTCCCCCAGCCAGCTTGCAGGCCATGGCTACAGCGCTGTGGGATGCGGTACGTTCAACTCCAGACAACCTGGCTACTGCGTCGGCGCTCTTCCATCAAGTGCCTTTGACGCATTGTCCAGCACACTTGGCTCGGCCTCATCGCAGTCATTGCAGTAACACTGTCATACGATGTCTTCTATACCATATCCGTTGTCTGGCCTGAGGTGCTAATTGGCGAGGCATCTCCCGAGTTGATCACGCACTCGCGGCACTGCCATTATGGACTGGTGGTGGCCCTCTTCGTGTTGGCCAGACACACGATGGCCCACCAGCTTGATGCCAAGATTTCTGAGGGCCAGAACCAAGCGGCGCTGGCGATGCGCCTGCTTGGCGGGTTTGCGGCCCTGGACTTCCTTGAGGATTCCTCGTGGCCTTTGTCATCCTTGGCCGAGGGCTTGGTTGTCGTACGAAAAGAGGCAGCTGAAGTATGTACTGTACTCTTCAAACGTGCATCGAGGACATTGCTTCTCTGCAGACTGCACTGCGATCATGCCATTCCGGAACTTGTGTGTGGGGCCACACCGGGGACGCCTCCAGAACTCGGACAGTTGTCGAGAGACTCGTGCCCTGGACAGTTCCTGCGGCTGGGTTTGCCGAGCAGCCGTCAAGCTCTCTCCCGCTCGGGATGTGGAAGCTGGCAGTGGTGGGGGTTCACCCGAGCCTTTGCGCAGACATCGCATCTGCGGTGCATTCCGCCGTACATGGTCGGTCCGAGCATCGGTATTTTGGATTGAGCTGCCCGGGTCATCATGCAGCATCCCATCATTGTAGCTTTCGTTGTGAAGTGTGGGGCCCCCAGTGAGCCAGGGGGGCCACATGACTGTCTGAGAGTTCAGTCTTTACTTTCTTGTTGTCCACATTTTCGAAGAGGGCCAGAGTCCTTCCGCTTCTGTGCGACGCAGCCTTGAGGCTGGAGCAGTGTGAGAATGATATGATCTTCGATCGAATCCTGAGCCGCATGATGGACTGGACACAGTTCGTCGAGATCGACTATGATGAGGAGGCGGAGCATCTGCAAAGTAAGGTCTTGTGCCCATGCTTACCCCGTTCGCAGTTGCTACACGCACGAAATTTGCCAGGTCCTCCGGCAAGAACTTCGTGCCATAGTTGAGCTGGATGCTTTCTTGCTCCAAGCTCATCTGCAAGTATGCACGGGACCGTACGTTCTCTGCTACATGATGCAGCAAGTTCTCCACGACATTCCCTTTTTGGTTTACTCCGGCTGGAGCCTCAGCCGAAGCTTTTGCACCGAGCCCCAATGCAACTAGGATGGCATGTGCCCTACGCTGCGACACATGGCTAAGTTCTCGAGGTTTGGCTTTGACTTATTTGGCTTCTGCCGAGAAGCTGGAGGCTTTGTTGCAGTCGGCACGGGCGGCAGCTCTGCCTCATTCAGGCCGTGCAAGTGAGCGACGCAGCGTGAAGCTGAGAACCCGGCACCGTTGGTGGACAGGCGATGCTGTGCGAAGCGCTTTCGTCGGATCCCCGGAGCATAGGCCAACTTGCCAATCGAGTCTTCCTTCATGTCCTCGCCAGGTGGTCACCGATCTCGTTCGGGCCGCACACTTCCACCACGCCACGGACGTCTGGGTGCCAGTGGTTCCTCCGCTGTCGATGTACCAAAAACTCGGTCACTCAGGAGCTGCAGCGGGACTGACCGAAACCCGTAGAGTTTGCCTCTTGTGTCAAACTTTATTCTTTGTTCAGGACAGATCTCACTGCACCCCCAAGCCATCGCACTTCGGCCAGAGCTCTGGCGTGTGGTGCCCAGAAGATTGGCCTCTCATAGGCATGGCCGTCGTGACGTCTACAACGAATTAAAGAGTCACGTAGCCGACACTGCCACTGTAGCCGCGTGTGAGATGTTTTTTGGTAGTGGCATCGACGCACAAACTGGGACCCCGTGACTGAACGTAAAAATGTTGAGCTTTTCAATTTGTGAAGACGAGGGTGGGGAGTATGGCAGAATATGTTTCGTGCACACTGAACAAGGCATGTAGTTTCTCTTCCCATCCATCCATGGGCTACGGATGATTTGTGGCTGGGCTACCTTCGGTCCATTCGCCGATGCACATTCCATGTGAAGTGTTGCTGTCAGTGCCGTTTCAGCTTTAACTGTGTGGCAACAAGAGTGACCCCATATGCATCCGAGAACGAGAAGGAATTTGTCGATTGAAGGGAATTGGATTGTTTGACTGATGTCGAGCGTCGTCAGTGGGCTGGAAGCAGGCATACTTGGCATGTAGGTTTCTTTTCATCATGCCCGGTAGTGTTTTCGATTGCAAAGGTCGCGCAGCCTTTGGCCCTGCGTTTCGCGGCCTGCTCCGGCAAATGTTTCCAGCGAAGCCTGTAGTGGCTACTCGGAACGCATGGGACATGCCTTCGAGCTGAAACGCCAGCGCAGTCTTACTCTAGGCTAGGCAGGTCACCAGAATTTTTTGTTGCAGTTTCTACGTAAGTGCAAGTCAGTCACTGCGCTATGCACTATATGCAGTTCAACATTGACACTTTGTTGAGCTCCTGCCAGCTTCAGAAGTATCTTCTTTCTGATCAATTGTCGTTCGCTACTGGTCTGCTAGCAGACGGAAGCTGATGAGTATATCACCTGTAGATCTGGTTGAGGCGGATGTGCATCTTGTTGGTCGTGTAGAGATGCACCGCAAGGCCTTTCAAACACATTTCCTTGCGCTGCGCAGCTCATCTGCAGCCAATGCTTGAGACTATGTGTCCCTGTCCCCTGATTGTGCGCATGACAAGGAACGATTCTTTCCCACGACGCCGCTCTGATGATACCGTGGGACAATGATGTGCCGAGCTCAGCCAGCAGTAAGAGCAGGCAAAGCGGCTCTGCAATCCGAGAATCCACAGGTGATGTCCTTCTTCGAGATGTACCATGCAGCTGCTGCCTGAGAGCTGCAATCGGATGGCCTTTCATGTTGATGGCTTTCCCTCTACTCAGGCCATGCCATTGCTGCTTCCAAGCCAAACGCTCATGGCAAAGTGGCTTCCAGCCGTTCGCTGGGGCTCACTGGAGTTTGACAGACTGGTTGGTGACGTTCCAATGTGCATGTTTGCCGTCGGGCAGAGTCACAAGCAGAAGCTGCAAGCTCCGTGGATGAATCAGTCCACTTTGGCTGCCTCACTGGAGGGAGGCGCTTTAGCATGGATCGGGGCTACCGACTACTACCGCCTGCCTCACATCCTTTATTTTGACTCAGTCGCATCCATCGGAAGCTTGATGCAAAGGCGAGTCCTTCATGAGGCGAGCGTGAAAATCAAAATGGAAAGCCGCAGAATCCGTGCCCATTCGCTTGCCTTCTATCACGACACTTTGCTACAGCTGATGGGGGAGAAGCCCGTGCAAGGCACTACTGTCCAGAAAGCACTGCCCGTCGAAAGACGACACTTTGGACACTGGCAGCAGCTACCACAAGGAGGTACTTGCTGGAATGGCTTCATCACCCAAGCTGATTTCCCTCAGGCAGCTTGTGATCTCTGTCTTGACATGCGGGCTCTGATGGCTTCTGTGTGTTGCTCGGAGGCTGAAGCAAGGGCTTCGGCCCATTTGGGCCTCAACCAGTGTCTTCAGCTTTGTGATGAGACAGCCGGCTGTGCAGTTGCGGCAAGGGCCTTGGCTGCCTTCTGCTGGAGACTAGAGGTGGCTTTGCACTTTGCCTGCCGCCAGCAAGGCTTTCAATGGCCTCACCTGTATGGTCTATGGCAAGGAATGCGATCCTTCAAGTCTACGTCGTGAAGGCGCGCTTACCTTTGCTCGTCTACGTAAGGCAGCTCTTCGACATATTCTTGCCGCTAAGTTTATCTAGAAAGCTAGAAATCTAAAAAGCTCGCTGCAAGGGTGCAGTGTGGCGCCAGTATGGCCACGTGCCCCTTTAAGTGGGAGGGCGTATGTTTCACTTCCTTTCGTTTTGCTCCTTTTTTTATCCCCTGGTCCCGCGGTCCCATGGTCCCGTGGTCCTCTGGTCCCCTGGTCCCTTGGTCTTCTCTCGGTCCCCTGGTCCTCTGGTCTTGTGGTCTCCTGGTCCGTGATCTTCTTGGTCCCCTGCTCTTCTGGTCGCCCCCCCCCTTGTCTTCTGGCTCCCTGGTCTGCTGGCCCCTCTGGTCCGCTCAGCTCTTCCTGCCGGTTGGTCTCCTGCTTGGTCCGTCTGATACTTCCATTCCGTCGATCCATCTATCCATCGATCCATCTATCTATCTGTCTGTCTGTCTATCTATCTCTCGATCCATCGATCTACGTATCTATCTATCCATCGATCCATCTATCTATCTGTCTGTCTATCTATCTGTCTACTGTGTTTATCTATGAATCGGCAGATAGATCTATCTATATGTCGGAAAGGCCGGGGCGAAGATCTATGCTAAACCGGAATCGCCAAATGCATGCGGGGGCGTGTTTAAGACATGAGATGAGCCAGAATCGCCACATCAGGGGGCGCGTTTAAGATATATGATGAACCGAGATCGCCAAATGAGGGGGCGTATTTCACATATGTGATGAACCGGAATCACCAAATGAGGGGGCGTATTCGAGATATATGACGAAGCGGAATCGCCAAAGCAGGGGGCATGTTTATGATCAATGATGAACTGACATCGCCAAATGCCGGGTGGTTTTTTGAGATATATGAGGATCGAGATCGCAAATTGAGGCGGGGGTGTTTCAAATCTGTATATGATGAACCGGACTCGCCACATGCGTGGGTGTGTGTGCGTGTGTTATATAAGACTTATGATGAACCGAGATGGCCAGTCGAGGGGGCGTGTTTAAGACAGATGATGAAGAGGATTAGCCAAATGCGGGGGCATGTTTACGATGATCCGGGATCGCAAATCGAGGGGGCTTTTTTTAAGATATTGATCGCCACAATAGGAGGCATGTTTTAGATCTATGACGAACCGGAAGCGCTAAATGAGGGGGCGTGTCCCTTATGAACCGGAATCGCCAAATGAGGGGGGCTTGTTTAAGACATATGGTGAACCGGAATCGCCAAAGGCCGGGGCGTGTTTAAGATATATGATGAACCGAAATCGCCAAATGAGGGAATCGCCAAATGAGCGGGCGTGTTTAACCTATATGATGAACCGGAGTCGGCCAAATGAGGGCGCGCGTTTAGGATTTATGATGAACCGAGATCGCCATATGAGAGGGCGTATTTCAGTTTTATGATGAATCGGAATCGCCAAATGAGGGGGGCCCAAGAAGGGGGGACATTAAACATCTGTGATGAACCAACATCGCCAAATGAGGGGGCGTTTTTGTGAGATGTATGGTGCAGCGTATCCCCCCCTACCCCCTCCCCCTGTGGTGCGGTGTGGTGTGGTGTGGTGGTGGGTTGTGGGTTTCAGTTAACCCCCCTCGTCCCCTGTGGTGTGGTGGTGGGTTTGGGGTTATTGAACCCCGCCCATTCGCCCCGTGTGGTGTGGTGTGGTGCAATGGTGGGTTGTGGGTTTCAGGTTTAGTGCTGAGCCCCCTTCCCCCCTCCCTGTGGAGTGATGGTGGGTGTTCGGTTTAGGGTTTAGGGTTTGCACCCGCACCCTCCTGTGGTCTGCCTGTGGTGTGGGTGGTGAGGTTGTTTAGGGTTTAGGTGTACAGATATGAAAGGGTTTAGAGTTGAGGGTCAGCAGCTGGGCGCGGCACAGACCGAAACCATGGGCGTGTTTAAGACAGATGACGAAGAGGATTCGCCAGTTGCGGGGCGTGTTTAGGATGAGTTTGGATTGCAAATTGAGGGGGCGTGTTTAATTTAAGATGTATGGTGGACAGGATTCGCCAAAGGAGGGGGCGTGTTTAAGATATATGATGCACCGAAATTGCCAAATAAGGGACGTCGGAAGGGAGTAAATTCTGGCACTTTGCTGGAATGCGAAGCAGGAAACGACAACAGTTGGCAACGTGGCAACAGTCAACACAAGGCAGTGCACGATGGGAACAGCAAAGCTGCATGCGGAGATCCAGGACGGCTCGAAGCCCAACAATGTCCGATCATGTGCTTTTGCACTGGTGACAAGAACGGGCTGTCGGCTCCACCCACTACAGGAGCATTAGCCCCTGACATGAAGGAGGAAGGACTAAGCAAATTTAGGTGTCACGAATGCAAACGATCTTGTCCACATCAAGCATTACTACTTGAGGTTTCCTCGTTTGCTACCCGGCCACGGAGCAGTGCAAGCCTTGACTTGGTTTTGTCACGACTCGACTTGTTGCCAGGTGAACGTGGAATCTATGTTACATGGAAGCGTGAAAGATGAGAACGGCACAGCCGCCGCAGAGGTGTTGAGCAGAGAGCTCCGAAGTTGCGGCAAGATCCTCACACGTGAGCTGGCAATCGGCTTCCTTCGCCTCGCGGCATCATTGTGCCGAAGAGGGTAACCACAAAGCAGTGGAGAGTCTGGAGAGGACGCAAAGCTGCTTCGCCATACTTCGCCTATCCTGTCCTTGAGTCCGACAAAGTGCTTCTGCTTGCGGGACAACCGTCTACTTTTCGATGAGCTCTGGCTTTACGCAGAGGTACACCCGGTCCAACGGCATGCTGTCCAACTGGCACGTGCTGGTCGGTTTTGATGGAGATGGCGCCCCGGCTCGGAGAAGACGGGCCATCGACACGACTTCGAGGTTGATCATCTCCTGCAGGAAGAGAGGCGGGAGTTTTAAAGCCTGCGCAGAAAGGTAGACATCACATTAGCCAGTGCTGCAATCCTCATGTCAACAGAGTTTGACAGTCTTTGGCCAGGTCGGGCGATGCTATGTGCCGAGAAGCACAGCCTGTTCCTTTCTAGCGGCCTGAAAAGTTGCGAAACGAGAAGCTGAGGTCTCCAGCGTCTTGCCCTCTTTCAGGGTTGGCGTGAATGAAGAGTTTGCCAATACCATACTTTGCACAACACCTCTAAGTCCCGAGCCAGCCACCAGGATGCTCCAAGGTTGCCGCCTTCGCTCACCCGTCTGAAAGGCTCAAGGTGTAGCCGGGATGGCTTGCACGATGCTCAGGCACATGACACCGAGCATCGCATGTCAGGGATAAGGGATACCATCCACAGCTCCCGGGTGGCTCAGACCACAGATGCCAGACTTACGACTTGGCCGTTTCGGCACTTTCTGAGGTCGGAGCTTAGGGGCATGTAGGAGACATGGCAATCATTCATCATGGGTGCTCCTGGCTTGTTTCTTGGTGCGGCATGTTGCGAGAGGAGAGAAGTTGAATGCTGAGTAGTTGAATAGGCTCCGAAGCCGCTTTGGGCTTAAAAGGAGGGGTTAGAAAGCCGGTGCGGCGCCGCACCCTTCTGAGTTCCTCCTTGCGGCACCTTCAGGCCGCCTTATGCACAATCTGGCAGGTGGTGTCATGCGATGCAACGTACCCGGGCCAACCCAGGCAATGAAGCCGGCTTGCCTGTGGCTCCTGCCTGTGCTTGCGGCCTCCGTGCAGGACGTGCCAAAATTGTCAAAATCCGTGAGAAGCTGTCTGCTCCAATTTTAGTTGAATCCTCGCAGTGGTTTGTTGAAGAAGGGTTGTTCATACAGCAACAGCCCGTATGAGCCATGGCTCAATGCCCTGACCACTCATTCTAGCCCTGGTTCTGACCGGAGATGCGAGGCACAAGATCACTCCGCGTTTTCCGAGCCTGGTTTCTTGCTTGTGCGTCGGCAAACCTACTTGAGATCACCAGTAGGAACATGATGCCTCCCAGTCGGGCAGCATGAAGGCTAGGACGCTTTGCCCGCCTGAAGCTTCGCCTGCGATGCGATTTTGCCAGGTTGTTCATGCTCGGAATGAAACCAAGGCCAGATTGGCCAGATCGCAGGAAGGTTATGCTGGGTTCCTGCATGCTGGCCGAAGTCTGCCGAGGCTGCCCTTCCCTTCGACGACTTGGAGCCCTTTGGCCGGGAAAACAAAGCACAGAGCTTGACGGAAGCTTCCATCAAGGAGATTCTGGCAAAGCATTCACAAGCTTTCACAAGCTATGCCAAGTGACTTGAGATGCAGGAGAGCAACAGGTCGGGAGCTTGTGATTTGGCGTTGCCAGTAATTGGCTTGCCGGGCGTGCTCGCCTTCTTTGCGGTCTCTTCAACGCAGGATGGTCGATCAGATTGAGAAAGCAGAGGTGGCTGAGACACAGAGGCCACCGTCTTGCAAGTCTTGCGAAGAGAACGACGGAGCAGGAAACCTTCCTTTCTGGTGCAGGTCGGTTTTCCGTGCCTGAGCCTCAGCTTTCACCAGCCATGGCCCCCGTGTTCAGGCTAAGTAGCGGCCTGCATGGGGCTCTTCCGGGCTCTTGCTTTTCCGATGCGGCTGTACATCTAGCACTGTCGTGGTGGCTGCTTGTGCATGTAATTGCAACCGGCGAAGTTCCAAGCCTTTGTGATGGTCATCAATCAGGCTGTTGTTTAAGGAGTCAGCGGCCAACATCACCATGGTCAGGGCATTTCTCCGAGGTTGAGCGCAGACGTCTGCGGACGCAATACTGGAAAGTGAATCGACATCCTGAGACGAAACAGATTAGAGCGAATAGAGGCAATGTCATTTCAGCCTACGGGAAGGAACACGCTGCAGTCAGCTGCTTGAGTTGGCAGCTAAAGAGCCTTGCTTAAGGCCCTCACGCGGCTCCGTGGCGCAGCCGTTCAGTCCTTCGACGGCATCGCCAAAGCACAGGAAGCCAACATCGACAGGTGCTCACCAATTTCTACCCAACGATCTCTGGGTCGGTTGTGACACTTGACAGGTACACGCAGGGGAACCAGTACCGAAAAACGCATCCTGTGCAGCTTGGCTGAACTCACTCTAACTCACTTGCAGCTGGAGGAGAGCTTGGTCTGATCGTAAGCCTCGAGGCAACCACTGACTTGCGTTTTATGATTTTATGAGTTCCCTCAGGAAGCATCTTGCGAAGGAGGAAGATGATGCCACTCTTGCGCTTTGATGCGGCAGTAAAGGGTGGGCCCGGGTGGTCTTGTCGGAGCGGACGGCCACTTGTCGCCAGGTGTCTAGATGGGCTTTCCCTTCAAACGCAGACTTCCTCTGAGTCGGCAGAGCACTGCCCTGCCTGCTCGTGGCAGACCTACGACCGGACAATGAGATCTGCCGGCAAAATAGTAGCTGGACATGGTGGCTTGACCCGTTGCTGGAGACGATGTTTCTTCTTCCCGCCTTTGGCCAGGTGCTCTCTGTGGGTGCACAGACATCAGACGAAGGGTGGATGTGAAAGGTGTGAGCCCAAAGTGCGTTGTGATCCAGGCAGTCAGACGCAGCATGACAGGAGCTGTTGGCATTCGTCCAGAAGATTTGGAGGCGCGCCGATGTGGAGCTTGGTATGTCCTGGTGCCCAAGTGAGAGAAGACCTGGGGCAGCATCACTGGCAAAGTTTCCGCGCAAGTCAGAAGATGCTGCAAGGAATCGAAGTTCACAGGGGGAATTAGCAGACGTGAGGGGTTTCGCTGCCGTCGCTCTGATGTAGTCCTCAGTGTCACTTTGTAACATTTTACAGCTTCACTCACAGTGAGACGCTGTGCCAAGCACAAGCTGAACGTTCACCTTGCACAAGCTCAAGAGCCACATGAGGACGAGCCAGATCTGGGTGCCAGCTCCAAGGACAGCAGGCCGCTTGCCATCTCTTGCCCACCAGAAAGCCAGTGCGGTGCCATCCTGGCACAGGTCTGAAGTGGCACTCGAGTCCGACGTGGGAGTCCCGGTGTCAATGAAATGTGTTGCCGCGAAACATGTGGTTACGAAGTTTCATCACTTTGTGCATGTGAGGTGGGTGAGTCGGAAGATGACTCGTCCAAGAAGGCACAAGTTGTAGAATTACGTGGGCCGCATGTCCACACGTGGGAGAACCGTGGCCGCAGGACTTAAGCCGAGCGCTGGATGACACTGCGAAGCCTCGAAGCCAAGTACGCAAGTCTTGTGCACTGCAGTGATCAGAGAGTCTCCTGTGCATACCTTGGTGCACCATGCAAGCACATACAACGAGAAACCAAATCTGAGGCTGTTGTGGGAATGAAAGTCGATCACTGGGTAAGGTTTGGGACAAGGGCAAGGAGGAAGCGAGTAGCGGTTGAACCACGGCGCATTCCAGAGGCGGTGATGTGGCTCTCTTGGCTCCCTGGGGCAATTTCCCATGAGCTTCCCAGGAGCACGAGCAAAACCTCCAGCCAGAGCGAGAATCGAGTTCACACGATTTCACACATGTCGGACAAGAGCAGGTGCTGCTACTGGAGCTATCTCTTGAATTTCTTTTGACAGTTTCGCTCGCAAGTGATGCCGAGTGGCTCAGGCTGCTTCAGCAGGGATGACTCCTGAGTTTCGCACATTGACATGATGCTGGTTCATGACATGAGCCAAATGCTCTGGTGAGTGTAAGGAAAGACCTTGGCAGTAAAGGAAGCAATCAGTGCAGCACCTTGACAGAATCGGTGTTCCCCTTCTCTCAATGCCGAAATTGGCGCATTTCTTTACCTGACAAGGCTCAGCGGTGTGGCGTGGACCGGAACAAGCTCAAGCAGGTGCCACTCCATTGCCGACCTTCGAATTCTCGATCCTTCTCCGGGTTCGTTGAAGGCAGAGGCATTGCTGGAAGAGCATGTGGCGCAGCAGGCGAGAGGCGAAACTGAACTCAAGGCAGACTCGGGCAGCTCTTGCATCCGTTCTTCTTCTTCTTCTTCTTCTTAGTTTCGTCGTGGTGCCACTACTCGGTTTCTTGGAAGGGGTCGTCGTCGTCGTCGTCTTTGAGAGGTGTCAAGGTGGATGGGATCCAGAGCTGCCTGGGATTTGGAGGCATGCCAAAGGCCGATTTCGGCCGATTTCTGCTCCGGAAGTTTCCAGCCGGCACTGCTCGTCCTTTCAGGCTCCTCGAAGAAGTGTCCAGCAAGCAATGCTCGGAGAAGGCCGGAGAAAAGCAGCATTGTCTGAGATCGGGAGGACTGGGCTGTCTGTGAGGTCCTTGCAAAGCTCCGTGCACATCTGGAAAAGCTGCAAATCACAAGGACGTCTCATGCGAGGACCACCCTCGCCCTTTGAGACCGCTGCACCCTTGCAGAGGCCACTTTCGGACGCAGAAGTGGAGCAGGCCGCGTGCCTGCATCGTTTCTGCAGACCACACTAGAATTCACGAGAAGTTTGTGCGGACCGGAGGCGAAGGCTTACGTGACCTCGAGCTGCAAGGAGTTCGTAGCTGAAGCCAGGAGTGCGAAAGGCGCGCTTTGGGACTCGGCGGCTCGGAGATCTTCGTTGCCCGTCGTTAGGGCGGCCGACTCTCTTCTTGCACGTGACAGCTGGGTCCCAGCCTCGGTTTCTCGGATTTTTTGGGCTCCACGAAAGGTTTTGGGGAGCTTCGTCCTGCGCCAGGCACAAGGCACCAGCCTTCCTGTTTCTGAATCCTCCTCTCCAGGTGTTGAGCCTCAAGGTCGGCTTCGTGCATTTCGCAATCCTGGTGTAGTGCGCTTTGCATCAGGTCCAGCAGGTTGGAGACCATGGTTCGCGAGGTTTCCAAAGAGATCAGGTGGTTAGACTATGTTAGACTGTGTTGTGACATGCCGTGGAAGCTTGGGCGCCCACAGGAGACCTTGCTCAGATCAGTGACCGCGCGACCGGCAAAGGACCGTATCCTGGACTGTCAGAAGGACCTTACTGCAATGTTGGCAGTGTTAGGACGAAAAGGGCATCAGTGAGCAGAGAGGATTTCTGGAATTGGAGCCTGGCAGTCAGACATCAGCGAGTGGAAGTTGCTTGACCTTTGATCAAGCTGTTGGACGCATGTTTCAGAGGCACGGAGAAGTCGAGCACTGTGTGGCCATGAGGTGACAAACTTACTTGTCGGCTGTGCATTGCCTTTTTCGCTCGCTTTGCTTTCTCTATCTCTCTCTACAGCTTCTGTCTTCGCGGATGTGGCGCAGGTGTCGTGTCAATGGCAAGGACAGGGTTTCACACTGCAGAAGTTAGCTGAATGTGCTATCGACCCGGCCGGCTCGGTCGGTGTCCGTCAGTACCGGCAAAGCCAGTGCATGTTCAAAACGACCTTTGAAGCCCCAAAGTGAATTGGCGGACTGTGTCTTGCCGCAACGGGTTGCCAAAGTTTGAGACTAAGGAAGCATGGGGGTCAACTTGTGCAAAACGTGGAGAGGCCAAGACCTGCACGAGGCTTCAGCACGGCTTTGCACAGAAAATTGTCAGCCAGCCCAACAAGCAGCCAGAACCCTAAGCCACGAGCAGTACTGGTCTGAACAGCGGAGTTCTAGATGCGTGTTTCCCCACTGGTTTGTGCAATGTGATGCTGGAATGCACGTGGCAAGGAGAGGATGTGGTGTTTCGTGGAGGCTTCCGTGACGCAGAGGGACCGCCTAATTCAGGCCATGCCGTCACACCGTCAAGTGTTCCAGGGTCAGGCAGGCTGCAGAGACCCCAGACGTGCTCCTGCAAACTCGCTAAGTGTACGAACTGAACAGAGCCATGCAGCTCAAATCTCCGCATGGCGGGTGGGGCTGTGGCTCCTCCAATCAGTTGTCGTCAGGTCCCCAGAGTGCCTGCACTGGCAGCTGGAAATGAGAGTACAGTGCGAATCGACAGCCTCACGTGCTTGATGCACCAGTTGCCCCACTGCTTAGGTGACCTGCATCAATACTCTCCTATCCATATTGTCGCTTCTGCTGCCAGGCAGGTTCGAGCTGTGTGACAGCTGTTTTGTCGTGGTGTGGTGTTTCCTGCAGGAACGGAATTTTCGGTGAAGAGGGGCGATGGCGCTGTCCGCCATGTTCCGAAGGCGAGGACGCTTGTTACGAGCGACAGCATGTTGTTTCAAACCATCGTGTTCTTTGTGGGATTTGCTGAGGCGCTCATGTGTACTGGTACTGATGCTCTTTGCTTCTCCTGCGGCTGGCAGCTACGATGGGGCCCTTTCCCCGGCACATTCCGTCCAAACACTGAGATTCGTTCCCTTGGTGACATGACTGCCGCTATGATGAGGCTGCAACAACAGCCTTCGGCATTGTCTCGCAGTTACAAGACTCTTTGACTGGCGGTCTGGTGCAGGCTTGTAGCCTCTCATTCGTACAGATGCTTAGAGTCCCTCGGTGTTTGTTTGATGCTACGGCGCGATGTCCAGGATCCGGTTCTCGCCGGCGTGGAAACAATCGAGCGATCGGTGCAGAAAGCCTCTCGAGAGGGCGCACAGATACAGGCTGCTGTGATTACAACCCGGCTATGTTCGAGTGAACCGTGCTTTGCGGCCGCAGGAGCTGCTAGCTCAGATCAAGTCTGCCCTTGACGTCGAGCTCTCCCAGCTGCAGTTCGAGGCCAGACGCTCTGAGGCGATGGCATGAGTTTGGTCTTGGTGAATTGTGTTAGGAGAGTCATGCAGCGGCCCGCAGTGAGCTCAACGTCTTGGATCAGCGACTCCAAGCCGCTTGGATTCGCGACCATCCACGGCAGCGACTTTGTCTTCGCAAATTGTAGGTTGGTTG
>CAJNDV010024858.1:0-34638 GCA_905221635.1 Symbiodinium sp. CCMP2456 | reverse complement strand
TGTGCGAGCCTGCATCGTTCGTTTCTTGCTGTCCTGTTGTGTTAATCTCCCGAGGCATGCCGCACTGGAGCCCGAGCAGACTTGCATGCTCATGGATTGCAATCTCAGCACCGCGCCTGCCGATAGCTCAGTTCTGAAAGCCAGGCCGAAGCTGCATCGAGTCCGCGAGCATGTTCTCAGGTCGCCAAGCAGAAGCTGCTGCCTGGACGGCTTTTGTGGAGAAGTGCCCTGCAGATACTCTTCACTTGGAAGGGCGAAGGCTATTGCAGGGACATGCAGACTGTCCTCGGTTGGGGCGGGACTACAAACAGCAGCGCGGTGCATGCAATCGAATACAGGATCAGCTCGACTCTGCCACGTGTGCACAGGCGCACCACAGGAGGGTGCCTTGCGACGTTCGTCTGGCTTGTGAGGCCAAGGTTCTGGACGCGATGAACACTGCGCTTGACACGATCGAGGCACAAGGACGAGAGTATTTTGGTCTTGCCAAAGCCAAGTCCTCTGTCGCTTGTGTACTGGCTGGGACGGGGCAGCCGGGTGAAAATCCAGATGACGCTTTGAAGTCGTGTCACAAGCTGGACGAGGAAGCGGAAGTGCAGGCTTTCATGCTCTCCCTGCCGTCTTTGCCGCAACTAAGCACCTGCGAGCCAATGGCGGTCCTCCAGCAGGAGGAAGCTAGTGGTGGAGTCATGGACTACAGCGACCTGCCGCACAACGCACCAGCCAAGACATGTTCCAGCGCTTGCTGCAGCTCACTCCTACAGGAGGACCCCGTCGTGAATGCAGATGACTACGAAGAGGCGCATGATGAGAAGCCACCGATTGCCCTGGACGGGTGCGTGGCGTGGTTCCGTTCAGAAGATGCTGCAGTGCCATGGCCGAGCACCATCGGATCCCATGAAGGACAGGTTGTTGGTCGGAAGGCTGACACGAGCCTCGAGATCGGCCACGGTAGCAAGCGCGGTGTTCGCTTCCTCCGCGGGGACGAGAAGACCCGATTCGACTTCGGAGAGGTGCGAGTGCGCAAATAAGTCCTTTCGGGTCCCTTAGATCATCTTGGGAGCTTCTTGGGAGCCCACCGCCTCTGCCTAGGTGCTGCAAGAGACCTACAGCATCTGCTCAATCACGCGCTACACTGGAAAACCTTATGGTCGGATCCTTCAGGGTTCCGAGGGGAACTGGTTGCATGGGCATGTAGCTGGGAAATCTGGGGTCAGTTGCGAAGGGCAAGCCATGCCTTCAACTGGAGAGCTGGATTGGGTCGTAGTTTGCTCAACCAGCGATGACTCGAGGGATGCACTCGTAAATGGAGACGCTGTTTCGCAAGATTCTTGCCAGCCTGCAAATGTGAAACTGAAGCAGAGCCTTGTCATCAACCACGGAAAGATGTGGGAGGACGTTTCCAAGTGGGCAGTGATGGAGGTCATTGTCTGGAACAGGGTCGTGTCAGCGCAAGAATTGAAGCAAGCATCCGACTACCTGAACGCAAAGCTGGCTGATGGCGTCGGTGTCGATTTGAAAATCAGCAATGCAGACGGGGCGTGCAATGGGCGCCGAGTGCAAGTTCAGATGTCGTCGAAGACTGGAGAAGGTTGGTACCACTATGCAGACAGCGGTGATGCAACAGCTCCTTGGCTGACTTTGAGTGGTGTAGGATTTTCTTTTGAAGTTGGAGGTGTCAGCATATAGCGGAAGCAATGCAGGACAAGCGCCAGTACTTGTTGCCTGATTCGTCCTTCGGGACCTACAAAGTCCTTGAGAGCGCTCTCCCAGTCGTCAGCCAGCGGAACCCCGATGAGCTCGCCCCTTGGGGACACTCCTCGCTGCGCGGCAAGGCCTTCGTGGTGATGGGCAACCACAAGGGTCCAAAGATGCTCTCATTTTTCGCGATTGACAACAATCTGACGATCCGGATTTCCATTAACGGGACGGACTTGAAAGACGTGGAGCTGGAGCATGGCTTTGCAAGCTACATCGAGGGAGACTTTGAATATTCTCGGGTCCTGCTGGTGGGAACTCGAAACTTCATTGTGACGATGAGTGGCCAGGACCGGACATACAGCACACCCGTCGCACCAGCCGCCAAAACAATCTACGGCCCATGTGCCGAAGACTGGTACGTGACAAGCCTTAAGGGAACGCCGGTCGCCATCAAGCAGGAATGTTCTGATGGAACTTCGCATGAATACACTGCCGCTACGGTGAGCTGGAGAATGCACGACGATGCCCGAACCTCTCACTACACAAACGGTCCTCAGGTCAGCAATGATGCCTTGTCCAAGTGCGAGACGTGGACGGGGAGCTTAGCTGCTGCCGTCAAGAAGCAGCGCAGCGAAATTCCAGCAATACTAGTTTTGTTTTGTTGGTTTTCAATGAATTGCACGGCGTCACGAGAAGCACCTACCGTCTAGCAGCGCGACCCAGGTGCGATGACTCAGCAAGTTGCCTTTCATTGCACGATGCATTTTGTGATGGTCGGGAATGGCGAATCTGCTCCGTCACTGCTGAGACCTTGAAAAGTGCGAGTCCCAGGCTGCATGTGTCATTGTGGGGTGTGCTCACACGAGGTCGCCTGTCGCGTGAGCTCAGGTGTCGATGCGGGGGCGACAGATGCTTGCACCAAGGTGAAGGGTGCCTCTGGTGCCTCACTGGTACAAGCAGACGCACAGTCGCCTGCAGGAGCCTGGGGAATAGAGCACGGGTTGGTTGGGTCTTTCGTCGGAGGGCGAGCATGTTACAGCATGATTCCTGCAGGATGGTACCGTGTCGACCAGAGCAAGAAGACATGCAATGCTACCTGCAGTGCACTCTCATTAGTCTGTTCATCGGACAGCTCTTTACTTAGCTCCGAGAACAAGATGAAGATAGCAGTTGGAGCAGTTGGGGGAGCATGTTCCTCAGTCGAAGATGCTCAGAACGGCACACTGGCAGCAACTTTCCGACCAGATCCTAACGATGCTGGAACCACAATTTGCACTCCTGCAAGTGAGAGTGTCCCATTGGACTGTGGCCAGGAAATGCCAAACGATGAGACTGTTCGCATTTGTTACTGTGGCTCCGGTGTCGATGAGCTGTACAAGATGGCGAGCAAAGGCAGCAATGTTTGCCCCGACAACTACCGAGCAGTTGAGTCCAAGGAAGACTGCCAAGCGGCAGCTGAGGGCGATCTCGCTGGCATTCCTCCTCCCAGTGCGTGGGATGCGCAGGATCCCAACAACCAGGGTTCACCTTCAAGCTGCTTCAAAGATCTGGAGACTGGCAAGGTGCGCTTCAATTCCATTGCCATGAAAGGCTACGAAGAGCTCGATGCGTGGCAGACCGCAGACCACCGCAAGATCTGCAAAAAGGCTTTTGAGGGGCCGCAGGAGGAGCCCATGTGCAAGTTCACAGCCACAGAGGACCAGACCTTTCTCGGAGGCATCTCCTACGACCGCGCGACTGCCTCCACGGCGAGTGCCGTCTCATTTATGCCGCCAGGGGTCTTTCAAGGAGAGACTCAGATGCCGTTCGGCATTTCGCAGATCAAGCTGATCAGTGACAAGAACGCCACCTGCAAGATCAAAGGCAAGAAATACAAGCTGCACGGGCGGTCGGGAGTTTTCTCGCTCAGATTAAAGGACAAGAACCTCAGTCCGCTCGATATGATCACGTGCAATCAGAACGTCATGGCCGTTGGCTTTAAGAACATGTCCGGTGCCGCCGCTTCCTCGGCATGGGCTGCGGCATGGCTACCATGTTTGTATGTTGAGTTTGCATCACTGCTCCACTCCGACTATCCGACTGGTCTTAGGTTGCAGAGCCCCGATTGAATCTGCTGTCGGCAACTGCATGCCAAGCCGCGAACATGCGCGGAGTTGGAGGCTGTTGACCCCCCCTGTGGCGGGTGGGCAGAACATCTTTGGGGCACGACCCGCCAGGCCTGCAGCTGGACACGGTGTTGCACCTGGCGCGCAGGGGTCGAGAAGCAGAGGGTGTGTTTGTGTGCGACAGAGTATCATGCGGAGAAACATTGTGCGTGTCAGGAACCAGGGTTTGTCTTCGTGAAAGTCCTGGAGAAATCTGCCAAAGGCGAGGTCTACACAATTGGCAAAGAGGACCGGCAACAAAGATGCATGAAGAGGCTTGCACGCCACGGTAGTCTTTGCCCGTACACTTTCCTGTGTCAGGAGTTCGACGAGCTTCTTCAGCCGTACAACAAATATCCGGTGGTGAAGCGTATCTGCCCATCGTGCGCAGCAACTCACACCGCTTCTCGTCTCGGCGCATACAGCTACTACAAGTGGTCTTATTCTAATATAGAGTGGGTAGGGTAAATGTAGCAAACACGCACTGCTGTCACAGACCGCATCGAACGCAAGAGCATGGCACACATCCTGACATTTGCCTGGATGATCTCAGGAGATCGTGTATCGTCGGTTCACACCTTTGAAGGACTATTCGCCATATGAATCGCTGCTTGGCGAGATATATTGAGCGGATCATCGTAGGGCAAGACATCGATTCTCACACGTCGTCGTACTGTGAGCGAGGATGTCTTGTGCATGGAATGAAGACCCCGACAACGTCGAGGGGAAAGACTTCAAGCTCTTCAGCGATCTGAATGACGCCTTCGCGGACCGGCCTCCACGAAACCCTGAACACCTGAAGATGTCGTCGGAGTTCTTTCCTTATACAGGACGAGCACAAGTGGTCCGCCTGCAACTTCGCTCCACTGGACAGTTTCAGGCGAGAGTGGTCGGGCGTGTGAATGAAAAGCGTCATGACTTGCCCTCTCTGCAGGGGTTTTCCCTTCGAGAGTGGTCCTCTCCTCGCACTTGGCGAGCAGTGGGACAGCATTCCTGTGAATGCAGGCCCTGCGCCACACCATGCAGATCTTCTGCAGTCGGCATTCCTGGGCTGTGTCGCTTTGGCAGGAGACTCGTCAGGGAAGTGCACGACAGACAAAGGTGGGCTCAGCGGTTGGTGATCCGTCGAATTTTCTTTGAGTGCAAACTGCAGCAGACTGCCACAGCAGGCGGCCGTGCTACAGCATTTTACATGCTCCTTCCCATCGTTCCACAGAAGTTCAGGTGCTGGAGTTCGAAGTGCAATGAAGTACACTGCAGAATCGTGTCATGCCTGAGCCTCACTTGAGACTTTGAGGCTCGGGTTGTCCGTCGACCAAGATGGCCGCATCACGAGCCTGGAGGAGACAGAATTCAATCGTCGCTTTCAAGAGAGCAGGCTGGAGATCCAAGAGGATGTAAATGGGGTTCAGCAACGAGACTTTTCTGATCTTGGTTTCGCGATCTCGATCCCGGCAAGGTACCACATTATTCTGCGAAAATGCCAGGAATGCTCAAAGAGCCACAGGTACGCGGAGTAAAAGTTCTGGCTCGGCAAGTGGGCTGTCGAACTGCACCAGGTATGTCTTCTATCGGCGACTCACAAACGTTGACACCTATGAGCCCTTCAAAGCGCTGGCCTGCGACTGGAAGGCACAGTGTGACAGTGTGACAGCTCCCAGAAAGGGCGGCAAAGACTCGATGTTGGCTTCGAGGCCGACGAGGCAAACGCTTACCTCGTGGATTTCAAGCTCTACAGCACACTCCAGGAGAGCAGAGAGCCTCGATTGGATGTCGCACGATGTCTCCTGCCGCAGGACGCGCTAGCGGATAACAATGCCTGGGATTACTGTGCCTTCGACGGTGCCTTGCAGCCATCCGTGCAGTTTACAGTTTCCGGCTTGTTCCCAGGCTTGCAGGTCAGTAAATCGAGTATGCATACAAGCAAAAAATCAGCTACACATCATGTTCCCTGACATGCTTGGTGCCTACATCGCGGGTATTTGTATGTTACGTGTCATTGCATGCGTGCAGCGCATGAGAAAAACAGTCCAGGAAGGTATGTGCCTTGCTGGCCTTGCTGGCATAGGCCGAGCACACATTGAGCATGCGAACATGTCTAAGTATCCCGTGAAGGAATCCGCTAGGGTCTGGTGTGTTGGGCATTAGGCAGACCTACTCGAGATGCCTCCTATTCAAGGCTTTCACCCCTCCCGAAACAGCATGCAGGGCTGTTTGAGCTTGCAGCCGTAGACCTCGTGGTTTTCTGGAGGCAACGGATTTCCGGGCACGTGCAGTCCAACTGGGGAAGCACCGGTCTCAGTCACCCTCGTAGCTTCGATTGTAGGAGGAACATGCCAAATGGTAGGAGCATCGTTTCGAGCTCAGGCAAAGTCTGGCCAGGCCAGCTACATTCCAGTGTCCGGCTGCACAGGGACATCGAGCAAGGCGAGTTGCACTCCTGTTAGTAACGAAGGATGTGACAACATGGATGATTGCAAATTGAGAGGCGGTTTCCTTCGAGCTGTACGAGGATGAAGACTTGGATGTTGATGACTTGCAGGTGGGAGCTCTTGACATAACGAGACGAGAACGAGTAATTATCACTTGTGCTTTCAGAGCCGGTTTCAAGTTTGCGAGTGATTCCTGGAACTCGAAGGCCGTGGAGGATTCCACCGGCGATGCAGCCCGAGATGTCAAAGATGCAGCGCTTCCGTCGGCCATTGTGCCGTCGGAAGGTATGGTCTCCTGGTTTAGGACTGAGGGCTTGGGTTTAAATCCTCGTGCGTCAGCATGGATGCAGTCTGAGCTCGACATTGTGTTGTCGCGCAGGAGTGAAGATGCAGCAGCGAGTTGGAAAAGCAGTGTGGGACCCTTCACTGCCACCTGCCTGCACCATGCCAGAAGCCATGGACCTTCCCAAATGTCCGCCTGCTTCGGCTCTGAGGCAGAGGCAAAGGCGGGCAGCGTTCGCACGGCCACCCGTCACTACGGAGCAGAGCTGAAGCATGTGTACGGTGATAGCTGCTTGGATTCAAGTACTTGCGTGGTGCAGACAGCGGCGTGCTTGGCATGTGCTGTGCATTCAAGGCAAGTCAAGCTTCAGTTTTGGCGACATTGTGCCAGCCACCTTTACGAAGCTGTGATGCAGGTGTTGAAGGCCAAGCATGTTTACGCCAATGTTGCAGTTTCCGGATATGTGGCTGTTGCATGCCTCGTCACTGTTTATGATCCGAGGATGTGTTCCCTGTCGGCCTACACCGGAATTGCGCAGGGGAAGATTCTACGTGGAGAGAGACTTGCTTTCAAACAGAAAAGACTATGAGGGCTCATGACTGCCTGATGGAAGCATGATGGAGTAGAATTGCACTGCTGTTTGGTATGCTTTTGCTGACTACTCTTTTGAGCTGACGATTGCAAGCTTCGAGGAGCTTCTGGCATGGCCATGCCGATGGGCAAGCGGGCAGCGTGTTCTATGGCGGCCAGTGGGTGCGAGACGAGAAGAATCTGACCGGAACTCGAAGCTGGATTGTTGCCTGCCCCAAGTCTATGCTGCAGGCAGTCCTAACCGACCGATCCCTGCTGTCAGCCGATGTCAGCCGTACAGACCTGTCATTGTGGAATTTTGCCCAGCGCTCTTGCTTGTTGATTTGAGGCTCTTTGTGCTTCGAATCAACATGAGTACATCTTCTTGGATGGCACGAGTCTTAGAAGATGAGTCAGCGGCTACGTCACGGCTCAGAAGCGTGCCTGCATGCAACTCCAAGGTGTTGAGGTTCCTGCCAAGTTTGCAGGGGGCGGAGGCAACACAGCAATCGGTGTGAACGATGGTCCTGAAGACGTGCCATGTCAGCACCGTCCCTTCTAGTCCGGTCGTGGATTGGCAGATCGTGCATAGCTGCGAACCCAGGAACATTCAGACTGGGCGGTAGCGGAAGTCATGACCTGGGATCGAGTCTTGACCCGCGACCTGGCGGGGATGAAAGTGACGCGTTGGGAAGTTGTTGCGCGGGTTCATCTCTGGCCTCTCTGAGCTGAGGCTCCGAAATGGTGGACGTGCAAAATTACCTCCGCGCGAAGGCAAAAACGTGCCAACCAGAGCAATCGGCACAGCGGGAGCCCTGGGCTAGGGCCACGCTCGTGCACATGTCGCTGGGGATTGAAAGGTGTCTCGTAAGATGCACATCTTTAGTTGGGATGAGGTGCGATACGGCCCCGTGCGTGTCGCTCTTCGTACCTCGATCTCAATTACGTTGCAGTTTTCGAGGCCGTCGGCAGTGACTGACCATAGCATGAGCCCTTAGGTCGGTCCAAACCGACACAATGTCATGTTCCGCAATGACGATGGGACAGCGACAGCAGCTCGGATGACATGTATGGCTGGGCGATCGGATCCCCGCCCTTCATTTCATGCATTGAACATGTCATTCGCGCTTCAGGTTAAGACCTACAGTGGGACGCCGATTACCTGTCTTTGCAAAGGACATCTTGCAAGCTGCGCTGGCAGTGTCGTTGTGAACATGAGGGCCGGCTTTGCATGTCAGGACACTGTGTCGGGCTGGTGGGCTCTTGGAGATGCGACGATGGACCCTTCGGTGGACACTACACCATTAGTCCGAGCTACAGCGACGACTGGACACCCGAGACCAATCGTGACAGCCTGCTGCTTTGCACAGTCGCAAGGCCGGGTGCAAGGCACAAGAATGACGGCCTTGCGGCCTTGTGGTTTATAGTTTCGTGGAAGGCCTGTCTGGTCAGAGAAGGGCGAGGTCGACAGCAAACGCTTCGCCCTTCAAGCGGGTGCGTCGAAAGAACTCGTCAAGGACTTCGCTCACGATGGGCAGCATACCGATGGATGTTTCTCGTAGAAGTGGGACCAGGACACGTCTTTCACCTTGACTGCGACAATCCGACGAGATGCCGGCGGTGGGCCCCAGCATCCTGGCAGCATTGTGGCCGAATGCGAGAAGATGCACATGATATGTTGATGCCAGGACGCTGTTCAGCTCCAGCCATGACCGACCCCGTTGCAATCGGTTTGCAAAGTTTACACCTTGATTTCTCTGTGACGATCGGACGCTTGGAGGAGTCTTCCATCGTGGACAAGGATCTTCGAGCCTTTGTGAATGCGGACCGTGCAGAGAGATCGACCAACACATCTAGCAACATTGCAGTGCATGGTTTCCTGATGGCATTTTGCCGACCTGGTTTCCAGGACTCAACGTTCACCGTCCACTTCGGTTTCATGGCTGATTCTTGTGGCATTTCTTGCGCTGGGACGAGCTTTGGTTGGACACCACGCCGGACAGCTGTTCATGACCAAGCGAGCTAAAGCTGAGGCGGCCAATCCTGCCAGACAGCACCAACAGAGAAGAGTGTGGCCGGTGAGTGGCAGCATTTGGCTTTCATGTACGATATGGAGCAGATACTTGGCTCAGAATCCATGAACTGGCGAGTTCAAGAATCTGCAGAGCTGCTTCGGCTTGTTTAAAAACTGAGGAACGAGACCAGGATTTATCTCAACGCCCTTGAGATTAAGTCCTGTGCCTTTACGTTCCTTAGATGCACTCTTGCCGACCTGGTGAACTGCCGAAGATTGAAGAAGCCATTGTAGTCAGCATGCCTCAACGTGCATGCTCTTGGGGAAAAGCCATCAACACCGACGAACGTTTGACAATTGGCTTAGGTCGTCATTCTCGCCTGATGATGCTGCAAAGGTAGTACTTGGTGCTTACAAAGACTCGAACATGTGGATCGGAGCAATGAAGGACTGAAGCTGGGGTAGCTACGTGAAAACTCAATCATGTGCTTGGCCGGAATCTGCCGCAAATGCGAGGAAAGTGCGATTTACGCGCAGACTTTGAGTACACCCCTCATCGGGCGCTTGGCAGGTGATTTGGCGCTGCCGAAGGCAGGTGTCTTTCCCGTCACTCCCAGAAAACTCATAGCCCCCAGTCTGCCATCGCTGTAGGCAATGGTGTGGTTTTCGCATGAAGACAGCTGGAATCGAAAGAGCTTCGTCGAGGCTGTTAGCTTCTGTGCAAAGCGCAAGATGAAGCGACTCATCTGTATGCGGTGGGACAACTGGGAAAGGCTTCAGGGCCACAAGAAGGACTGCCCAAGTGCACACTGATATTTTGGGAACACCAGCGGTCCCGTAGCGTGAGGGGATGATCAAATGTTCATGCAGCACAAAGACAAGTGTAGTGATGAGGTTGGCGCATTTCGAAGACTATTGCACGCAGAACAGTGATGGAGTCTTCACTGTCCGTCCTCGGGTGGCTCCTGGCGACCAGTGGGCCCCATACGCAGGTCCGGTGCTTGGCAGTCCCTTTTGAACCCAGGGTGACTCTTGCCCGAGCTCGAGTGGCCTCCGACGGTGGTCGGGATATGATTGATGTGCGGTTGTAAAAAATGTAGAAACAGATTTCCGGCTTTTTGCAGATTGCATTGTCGCACAACCAGACCAAGGTGCGCAGGAGAATTCCTGGGTGCAGATCGGCAATGGAGCCAGCACGAAAAGTCCAGTGGAGCCCTGCAAGACCTACGAGCAGCAGTTTGGCGATAAGCCTGTCTGGGGAATGGATGGAAACGCCCAGCGATACAAATCCTTCCTTGCCTGCAAGGCCTCCTATGGATTCATCCCCTATCCTGCTGACAAGGGACAAGGGAAGTGCGAGAAGGGTGACGCAATACCGCACGACAATGCGGCCAAAACTGAATCTGCCTGCAAGATGCATTGTGTCAAGGAAAGCAGTTGTGCATTTGCAAGTTGGTCGGCTGCAGAACAAGATGGAACGTGCTCGTTGTTTTCCACTTGCGACACCTGGACCGCTTCATCATCATCCATGACGTGGATAAAGAAGCCGCTGCGCTGAGCCTTTCTGCTGGTCCCCCTCTGCCAGTGGCGCCGCTGCAGGGGATTTGAGCCAGTGGGACAAGATCAGCTGCAATGCCCGCTATACTTCAGTGATTGGGCACGGACGGTCGACTCAAAAGGATCTGCTTGCATGAGTGCACTTGTAGACGCAAGCCCTGCAAGGCTTCTGCTCATGCCACATATGAGAATCTTCATTGTGTTGTGGAAGGCGCTTCTAGTTTTAAGCTCCATTCCGCCCATCCACGGCCCCGAGGACATGTGGGTTGCACAGGATCGGTAGCCTCTTTTCCCTGGTGCTGCTTTTCAGGACGGCTAAGGAAGGGGCCAAAGCTCCGCTCTTGGAAAGATCTCTTCGTGCCATGCATCACACCGCTACGCTCCTTGCAGCGAGGCAGCCCCGAAGCCTGAGAGAGGCACAGGCGCTGTACAGCCATCGCGACCTGAGAATCCTGTCCCCTCCAAACCTTGGTCAGCCGTTCACTGCAGCCGCGGCATCTTGCCCGATCTTACGAGCAGGTTGCGGGGTATGGATCTGCATCTGTGAGGGGAGGGTATAAGGTGGCTCGAACTGCACATGTTCAAGTTGTACAGCAGAACACTCGGAGCAGAAACTGATCCAAGCTTGACAACGGAAGCAGCAACACCAGCAACCCGCACCCGCACTCCGATTTCCCAATCCTTTGTCCTTGCAGCGTCTGGAGTGCTGTGCCGTCGCCTCAGACGCCAGTCTCAGAGCGCTCAAGGTGTGCTTGCCGAATTCCGTTTCGGAACGTGCAAGAGATGGATGGCTGAGGTACCTGATAAGACTCTTGCCATGGCAACATTGTGGGAGCAGGGTGCAGCTGACAGACAGGCTCGGCAAAGACTGCGTCACAGCTCTTTGCTAAAGACCTCGTTGCCTCGCATCCCTAAGAACCCTCGATGGATGATTGTTCAGGCCGGTTGAGTTTCCTGTCCCTGATTTTGAACAAGATGTCCTCTCGTTCAAAGCTTCGGGCCCTCAGAGCCCCAGCAGCTGCACATCACCTGATCGGAAAGCCTCCTCAAGACCCTGCCGGAAACATGCGTGGAGGGGGGCATGCAGTGGGAGCCATTGGCCAGAAGGTGATGACATCCTTGACAGCCGCAACGTTGTTGATGCTTGCTTCCTATGTGGACCTTCGGGTTTATACTCTTCCGAGATCATAAAACCCCAAACAAATAGCAGATCACCTCGATCGCATAAACCACTGCATGCCCATTGAGCTTACTTTGCAGCACCGCCGCGAAGCCCAAACACACCTGAAGCAAATCCATAGTTCACGTGCAGCAGCTTTTCGTCACAGCAAGATGCAGTTCGACATTTCTTTGAAGCCTGCAGGTGGTGATCGACGCAGGCGCCGCCATTCGTCTGAAGCGCCTGGGTTGAAGCAGCTAGCAGATTCCGAAAGCTCTCTAGTGTCTCCTGCTTCTCAAAAGCGACTTAGCAATGATCCTATGCGTTTCTTCTCCCCACTCACCTGTATGCTTGAAAGAGGGGCATGAGAGAGTGCTTCTGCACGCAGTGTGCTCGATGCTTGCTGTCTAGAATGTGCATTGTGTGCTCGTCTTCCAGCGCCAGAGCAAGTTGCCGTCGGCGTTTCGAAGTTTCGTGTTTCCTGAGGCGATTAGAACGCTTCGGTGGTGAGCTCCTCACAACGAGTGGGGTTTATGCCGAGGCTCCGGCCCAATGCCGCATGTCTTCAAGCAGCGAGCAAAGCCTTTTCAGGTGCGAGACGAGCATGCAAGAGCCCTTCTGCAGACGCTGCCAGTTGAGCTGAAGGCACTTGATCTCTGGTTATGTCGCAGACAGCAGGAGGGCCAATTCTGCACCTTGACGTGATTTGAGGTCCTGGAGCCTCGACCAGAGGACTTCCCACAGTCAGAGAGACACCAGTATCTGTACTGCCTCACTTCGCTTCCTGCAGCTGTTTTACCAAGTGCACCTGGGTGCCTCAGCTTTCAAGCTGTGACCGTTGCTTCCGGAGTGGCAGCCCATTCGCCTCCTGTTCAGGCCGACTGCTGTGTTGTCCTTTGTCTGCGGGTAGTTGCGTCATCACTTCATGGACGACAGCGTTTTGGGCCTCAATCTCCAGAAGCGGGGAGACAGATGATACGATGCAAGACGGTTTGTTTAACTAGACACCTCGAGGAGAACCGTAGTAAGGCTTTTGACAAGGCACCGTAGGACAGTGTTGCAGCCATGGGATCCGAGCAGTCGCTCCCTGTTGCTGCCTTCAGCCTCGGTGACAGTCCCGTTCAGCTGCGTGGCCAATTTGTAAAGCCATTCATGCTCCCCAAAAGCTCTATGCAGGTTTTCAGAAGAGGCATCATGCCTTTGACTGAGGCTTGCTGCCACGGTCCTATTCCATGTTCCCTCAGCCTCGAAGCTTCGGGGATCTGCCTCTTACTCAGACTCAAATGCACTGACGAACTCTTCCGCCGAGTTCCCAGGGGGGTGCTGCTTGCTCTGAGGAGCCTCTAGATGCCTACCATACCTCCATCGTCGTGGGCCAGGCCTGCTCCGCTTCTGCATTTTTCCGTCAGCTGTTGCTCTGTCTTGTCAGGTGGAGTATTCGTTCAGTGGCCAGGGAATCCGGGCACCCTAGCGGCATGTGGCATGTACCTTTGAGGCCATGCGACAACTTCCCTTAGCTCTCCGTGACTCCCGAACACCAAGGAAACGAAACCCTTGGTTTCCCATTCCATGCTCAAGCGGAACACGGAAGTGCAGCTTGGTTTTGTTCGTCGGGAAGTTGTCGTGACACGGGCATCTGAAGCCTGGTAGCTCTGCAAGTTTGCTTCAGGAAAACCATTGGGCATACGCCCTTCTCCGGCTATCAGGCCTGCATCCCGTGACCACCCGCCTTTGCCCAGGGCCCTGCTGCAGGGCGTCATCCCTAGAAGTGAGCCCTTCTCTTGATCAGATGGTGGCATTGCTGAACCAGTTCTTCCAACCTGCTACCTATGCATCTCGTCCTGAGCGAATTAAGGCAGTGTGCTGGAACGCGAGCCATATCTTGTTGCACAGTTTTTCCATCATGAAACTGAGCTCGTCAAGCAGTGGGCCTGAAATCTGAGGATCTGCTGTGCAAGAATTGCAACAGCTTCTCTGATTGTGCAAGGCCCTGAGCTTGCGCTCGACGCGATACCGCAACGCGACAAAACATACCGGTACAGCTGGCAGCGAATCGAACTAAAGTGTTTACTCAGTACTGCTGGAAGTATTGCATTCCCGCCTTCGTTCATTACAGCATGCAACATGCCCAGGCCCTGTACTTTCTGCTCGGGCAGCGGCTGGAGGCATGGTCGTGTCTCGAGCCTCACAGTGCGACGAGTTGCCTACTTTCCCGGCTGCAGGGCAAGTACTGCAGGATGGAAAAGTATGGAAGGACTGGGCAGACCCTTGACTCAATGCAGATGGCACGGGTCCGTCTTTTCACGGTCCGGCACCACCGTCAGCTAAGAGATGTCCGGGGCATGCCGGGCCGTTGGATTGTCAAAAGAGTCGTCACAAGAAGAAGCTGTTCGCATTCCATGCAGGCAGGCTACATAGGCACTCCTGCCCCCCTTTGACAGCTATGTGCTACATGGGGACATCATTTCTCTTCAGTACCTTTCTTTGTCCTGTCGCCTTTGTTTGGAATGCGGCACAGTCCCGAACGACCTTGCTGAGGAAGCGGATTGGCTTGATGTCTGGACTGAGGCTTCTAGGCGAGAGCCAGTCGAGTCGAGGGAACTCCCAGTTAGCGAATGACATCCAAGAGCTAATAGAATAAGGAGCTAAGCGAGAGGCGGAAGATCCTCAAGCCTTCCAGAGCACCTTGGCCGCAGCTGCGCTATTGCTTGACTTTCTGGGCAGGCATGAATTACCATCCGAACCCGAGCTCGCAGGGCTTCCAGGCCCAGAGACCTGCATCGATGCGACGTTGACTCCTGATCGTCTCATGACTTGTCACACACGGTCCGTGCTGAACAGGTTGAGCAAGTCATCCAGAGGATCAAAGCTTACAAGGGACCTGGTCACGTGGACGGGGGTCTTCGAAAATCTCAGCATGGCTCACGCATCAAGGTTGTTTTAAGGCGCTGCGTTGAAGCAGATCGTTCTAGAGGAGTCCCTGGCAGGAGCTGCAGGATGGTCATTCGCCCTCGGAGCCCTGCTGCTGTCACCTCTTCTTTTGAGTTTCGGATGTCCGCAGATCTGCTTCATTTCTTGTGACATGATCTGCTGGCCGATATCAAACGGGCGCATTGACGAAAGAGTACATGTCGTGACGACATGCGCTCTCTTGAGCCACACATTCACGTGGAAGCGTTGGCCTGTGTGGATCCGATCGGGTTTGAAATTTGCCGGTACGGCAAAAGTTAGTAGCTACTCGCAAGTTTGATGGGATTGAGCGGAGCGGAGCAGAGCGAAGCTGTGAGCTACGCTACGCAGCTACAGCTACACTCTTAGAGCCGCTGTAGTCTTCTTTGTACCTGTCAAAGGCAGGCACGCTTTGGACTTGCCCGGTCTCCCGCGTGATAGAAAAGATTCGCGGTTTCGTTCTGTGCTACCTTGACGAAAATCGCATGACGAGATTCAGCGGACTCTCCACCAGGCGAGCGGCCAGACGACCTGTTGGGTGAGCATGGACTGCAGGCGCGAGGACCAGCTTGGCGGGAGCCGGCACGTGAATTTAGGCAAGATTCTGCACGGCCATCCTGAATCCTGGGTCGGCGGTGTTTGGAGGCAGAGGGGTTGTTGTGAAAATCGAGCTGTGACTGAGGAGGCTGCAGTTCATGCCTCGCCACGAGTCGCGCATGGCGGCGTTCCTGCTAGAAGCGCTGGAAATTGCAGCGCGTTTGAAAGTTTGTCACAGTCGGTGTCTCAGCATCTGCACATCGACTCAATTCAAGATGGGTGTGATGCACGACGCGCTCAGTGGTTATAAAAGCTGCCTGGTGTGTGTCGTGCGCTGCCGGTCCTGCATCCGAACTGGGCTCTCTGCGGATGCGCCTTCGTCGCTTCTCATCATCGTATGTCACTGTTTCGCTGCTGTGGCAGGACATTGCCTTTGCGAAGCAATTTTCCAAGGCGCGCGCAGGCAGGGTTTCAGGAAAGCATGTCTGCGGAATGTGTGCGCAAGGCCACAGGTGACTTTGGCTTTCTGTCTACGAATGACCTCGATTTGATTGCAAGGGGCCCGGAGTGGCCCAGTGGTTCCATGCAGGCATCTGCCAGAGGAAGTTTGTACCTTCCAGGCACTCACCGTGCGGCTGCACCGCGAGGCTTCTTCAGCAGCAGACTGGATGTGAGATCCGGGCCCGGACTTCGTCGCAGGCACATTTGTCCCTCAAAGACCGACCTGCGGCGCTGGAGACTCGCAGCGAAGGATCGGGGCGTGCCGCTTCGAAGCATTTCGAAATTCATGATGTTCGATTGGTGAGACGAGGACGTGCTGTTCCGTTCGATTGGGGTCCACAGCGTGCCCCTACAACGACCTCCGCCGATGCAGGCCTGCTGGCTCTTGTTGATTCTGTACTGGTGGAAACTGGCCAACCCTGTACAAACGGATAGGATCGGGACCCGAAAACGTACGCGAAGATGAAGCTATTTGACCACCAGATGATGGCCTTGTTGTAGTCGTGGAAGTAGAACCCAACGTTCATGTCAATGTGGTGACAGAGCACCGGCCTGTTCTGTCCCAAAACGACTTTGTTCAGTGAAGGGATGAACCGTTGGCTGGAAACTTGTGACTCGGACTGGAGGTGGTGTGCAGCAGCCTGCGACAGAAGAGGATGCGCAAGGTCGTAATCTTGTCACTCCTTGTCGTGCGGCTGTCTGTGCGTATGCAAAGGCGACGATGGTTGGGCTGTAGCACGTGGACGTCGTACGAGGGGGGTTTTGGCCCTGGCCTGGCCACTTTGGCGAGATGCACTGCTCCAGTCTCTCGTGGAACGGCAGGCAAGGGTGGGAGGTCTGAAGAGTGATGGACAGCGAGCGGCAGAGCTTCCGCAGTCTGTCGAGGATGGGATAGGGTTTCAATTCTTCAGCTCAGCTGCGCCGAATCTGAGCAGAAAGTGGGAGGACGCCCGTACAGACGAGGAAGCGAAGACCGTGATCCCTCCGGATCAGCTCCGCACCAAGTCGTGCCGCTGAATGTGTCAGATGCTTTGCATGTTAGCGACTGTTAGTGATCCTGCTCAGACTGAGGACGGCCATGACGGCCCCATCTGTTGACACCGAGGGCGGTGGTGGCATCCCACGGTCAGACGACGAGCAGCTCCGACGGGAATTTGTGAGAACTTTGTCTGTACTTCAGTCAGTAGGAATCGTGTCGGTGCGAAACATTTCTACGGCTCTGCTCGATCCTTGCATGGGATCCTTTTGCGCCAGCGGGAGAAGACGGGCCCAAATTCGAAGCTCCGGCGAGCCATGTGGGTGAATTGCTGGCAACGCTTCCCTCACTTAAATTTCTTTGTATTGCGTACGTCGTGCTGGTGAGTTCTCTGAGCATGCTCGTATGGAGCCGGGTTGTGACGGAGAGCCACGAGACCAGTACAGTAGGTGCGGGTGTTCTGGCGTGGCCAAGACAAGCTTTTGTTCTATGATTTCTGTGTCCAGCCAGGGACCTGCCCTCCGGTGCATGGATTGCAAGACTCTGCTCCTTCCAAACGGCCCCAGTGACCAAAAGCTTGACCCCAATTTGAGATGACTAATTACACCAGAGAAGTGTTGTAGCTGGGCGGGATGTTTCACATGTTGCATCTCCCCTCTACCTGCAGTACCGACCCCGCCTCTTTCTGATTTTGCCCTGCTGGTACAGACTTGTCTTCATTCGTTTCTCACAGCTTTCTGACTTTTTGTTCCGTTTCCAGACTCGTGCTTCGATTGGACCTGCAACACATTGCCAGCTGCGAGGCCTTGTGACAAGAACGTGCCATGGAGTCATGATCTCCTGCCTAGCCAGGGTGCCATGATCTTCGTCTTTGTCGATCTCGTGTCTTCTTCCGGTGTGGTCTTGTGGTACACTTCAGTCACTTTGTTTCTGTCAGCCAGTTCCGCTCTGTGCTTGCCCAGCTGTTCCGATGTCGTTTCCGGCTTTCCTGCACTGTCGGATTCCTTGTGACCCTACTGCCAGACTCGTTGCATCCCATCAACAGCGAGCGACCGAAGAGCAGACTGGATGTTGCCGTTGATGTCGAGCAACGGCAGACCCGTACGAGTAAGTGTCTGGTAGTTCCTGTCGTAGCCTGCACGGTCAGAGAACCAATGAACCCAGAAGTTAAACAAAATCAAATCTGGATTGAGTGGTTCGATTTTGACCTACCTTGGACCTTGAAAAGTCACAAAAAAGTCTGGTTTTGATTGTTTGTCTATGCATTCATCCAATAAACAGTTAAATCCTGCGCTTACTGTCTCGCTGCATACCAGTAGAATCTGCTGAGAGACGTGTGCCAGTTCGCTACCTACGGGAAACCCATGAAATCATGATTTAATTGCGTAACTTGGCGTCCTTATTTGGGAACAACCTGCAATGTAGTTGGGTGCCTATCAGGTTCGAAGGACAGCTTCTAAAAAGTAGGTAGATCACCACAAGTCGCACCAAACACTGGAAACATGGATTTATAGGGATCTTCTTAGAACTAGGTTGTACTGTTCTACCCACGTACGACTAGTTTACTTTCAAGTTCGGGACTTTCAGGGCCAAAAAATAAAGTCAGCGTTTGATTGATAGGGACTCTTGGGAGCCATGTCCGAAAAATTCGTGGGTATCTTGTGCGATTCAGGTATAGATAGAGCAAGTAGGCGACATACTTAGATCATGATTTTACTTTAACTAATGCTGGGAATGTCCAAACATGTAGTGACGATCTCGTGATTGATTCAGCTCGTCTCGCCTTGTCTAGTCTGCTATAGCATAGTCTAGCCTAGCCCATGATAGAAGCCCAGAAAGTTGGGACATGACTATCCTCATGCCCTCAAGTTAGAGTGTAAGGAATTCGAACAGACATCATCCGTAACCCATGTTCCAACTTTGCTGGGATTTGCTGTAGTCTGGTCTAGTCTAGTCTAGTCCAGTCCAATCCAGTCTAGTCTATCTGGTTTGTGCATTGTCTATAGTCTGTACGGTCTACAGTGTAATGATTTTTTGCCAACTCTTCGAGACAAGTAAGTCCGATTTAGTATGTCGATTTAGTTGTCTTCAGGTTTAGTCATTGAGTCATTGATTCAGATCCATTAAATCTGGATTTGGGGGTAGTGTAGGAGGAAGACTCAACTCCTGATTTGATTATGCCGCTTAGGTATCAGCACAGGCATGGAATGGAACGTCCCGCAACGTTCAAGGTCCAATTAAATCATGAGTAAAGCTGAGAATGCCGGACAGTCGCCCCCTGCTTGGTTGACCCTGGGTGGTCGCATTGACCTACTTCCATATCACAACATGGCGCAGGTGCCCCACGGTAAAAGTCCTCCCAGGCAACTAAATCCAAAGCCAAGCCTCGTCTCATTCACTTGTTGGACCAGCCCGTCGAAGTGCTGTCCAAGACGGCCCGATGCCGGGCCATAACTCCGGAGTTCGTTTGTTTTGAACTCTTGGATTCACTGCCTTCCCTCATGGTCACGTGGCCTCATTTGTAAGGCAAGCCGCTCGCGAGACGCAGGCATCGCAGGCCGGCTGCCTCGCTTCCTCCGCCTTTGCGATTTAGGGAGCTGTCAGGATGCTGGGGATGCTGGGGCAGAGCTGCAGGAGGAGCACCGGGCACTGACTGTTGACAGCTCTTCGCGGTCTGTGGAATCTGTGAGGATGGGGAACTAAGTGAAGATGGAAGTAGTGCCGGCGAGTGGGTCACAGAGGAGCGCGACTCTAGGAGTGCTAACCGGGCCAAGCATCAACCTTCTGCTTTGAAACGGGCTGTTGCAATCACTGCTTCAGGAGAACATGCACAGATTTGGGATTGGTGACTGGCTCTCAGATTCTGCCGCAGACCTTCTGTGCTTTGAAGTTTTGCTGTTGCCGGTGAAAGTGTTTCGACTGCTAAGATCCAACCGAAAGCTGACCTGCGTGTCACTTGTGCAACGGCCGACTACTCCGTGCAGAATGCGCCCCCCCCCCCACCCTTCGCACTGTGGTGCGTTCAGCCTTTCGGAATGTTTGGAATTTTTGCAGTAGAAGGGCATATTCGGTAGGCGCAAGCCACGGCACGTCCAGACATGTGCTCCACTGTCAAGATCTAGCCAGGTCTCAACAATTCTTAATTCTATCATTCTTCATGTGTGCTGTTTGGACTTGTTCGGGTACCGTTTGAGTGCAGCAAGACAAAGCTCGTCCGCACCTCCGCCGTGGCGGCATGTTGTGCCTACGTGGGATGCTCGGTGCCAGATTCGGGCTGTTCATCTCCAGAATGTCCGGCCGCTTGCTAACTGCATATGCTCCGCCGGCTCCGCTGCTGGGTGTTGATTTGCAGCGGCCTTCAAGTGTCTTCCCGATCCGCAGACTTGGGTGATGGCCTCCAGCACTGCTGGCGCGCAGGCACTTCGGCTGCTGGTACAACTACAAGCAGATGTACCGCACCGGTAGCTGTAGATGTACGTACCCGAGTCCGCGTGACAACAGCGAAGGCAATGTGTTAAGGTCTTCCACGATTCTAGCGGCATTGGCCATGATGTTTGCATTCTTCTGAAAAGACCAGTCGAACATGAAGCCTTCTTGTCTTGGCCCTGGAGGTCTTCTGCAGCTCAGGGAGTGTGCCCCAGGCGAGCCCTCCGGCTGTTGCGATGATCTTCGAGGAATCCCATGGTCAGAGTTGAAGGAGAGCAGCCTCTTCCAGACGACTTGGGCGGACTGGTTGCGATTCTTAGAGGCTCCTGGCCGCTGCCAGCGAATCCCGCAACCTGAAGGTGAGGTGTTGACCTGCGTATATCGTGACGGTTGTCTAGATCTGGAAGATGCTGCAGCGCTGCTGTCAAACTCGGACAGAACACAAGCTGTGCTTTGGACGGCGTGCGCTCCTTTGTCATTGATCGCTCAGCTCTTCTGGCTGCACCTCGACATTTCCTTGCCAGAAAGAGGACTAGAATCACAGATCCTGGCTCGCGTCCCCGAGCTTCTGCGCCTCTTTGTCTTGCACGCCGGCTTGCGGCACTGGCGGCGTGGCTCGCGTGGCTCTCCAGGCTCCATCGGGACAGCAGAGGCAGAGCTCGAGATGCTTCGCATGCTCCACGTGACGGAGGGGAGAGTCGTCGGCAAGCTGAGGTCTCGGCTCGCAGAGCATCGGAACGATTTCAGCCGCTGCGATGTGTGCTGTTCCGATGCAACCTGTCCTCATTCCGAGGGAACCGTGCAAGGGCTGTGTCCCGCTGACACCCGCTTCGACGCCGTTCAAGACTTGCGAGATCGGCTCTGGTCGCGAGCAGCCTCCGTGCTGGATGCGCTCGACGCCCATGCCGAGCAAGGTCCTGGAGCTGCGGCTTGGCGCCCAGTACTCGGAGACTCGCGGATACGCGCCGGCGCTCGCCATGCGTCCAGGTGCCGCCAGGCGCCTCCCAATTCATCTCTCGCTTCTCGTACTGTGCTGCTCTCAAGGCAGAAAGGCATCGAGGATGCTGAGCGTGGTCGTTGATCGAAGAATCGAAACTCAGGCGATGAGGTCGCACGGGAGCGGACTGCCAATATGAGCCACAAGGAAGAAGTGGAGCCCTCCCAGCCTGTTCCTGCCCACGGTTCCTTGCTCGCATCGTTCTCTAGTTCATCCAAGCTGTGAAGCCAGGATGCTGTGGACGGCCGGCAGCCTCAACTGATGGACGCAGCTGGGAACGATTCGAGCGGGAACGGAGTTCAGAGGTGCTGAACTTCTCCTCCTGCGCATATCACCAGGCCCTGCTGCAAATCTCTTGCTACCGGGAAAAAAGTTTTCTGTGCTCGGAGGTCGCCGATTTCATTTACTGCCATGGCCAGCAGCGGCAAGACTGGCAGCTGTTCAGCGCTGCTCGTATGCTGCAGCAGGCCCGGAAAAGGCCCGTGCTTGAATCCTCAGCGCAACTGCCAACACTGCTCTGTTGAGAAGGCGGGCACCTTGGTGCTACTTTGCACAGGGTGCAGCTCGATGTGGCCGCTGCCTGAATGCAGCAAGTCCAGAGACTCACTTTCGGGAAATTTGCGTTGGGGTGGGAGGATGCACGGGCATTGAACCAGTCGGTCCCAACTCGAGGCCTTTGCCCTTTACGCTTTCAGACTTGCGCATGCCTCATTTTTTTTGGCCGTGACCACTCAACTGAGCATGGTGCCATGGTCCTGGCTACACTCAGGTGGCACAATCTTTACCGGTCGATGGATTGGGCCGTCAAGACCATGGAGGCAAAATGGCCGGACGGGCAGCACCAGCATAGTATGTAATTAGAGGCTTAGCAAACAGCAAGCAGCATGCACTGATGGCTTGCGCCGAGATGGCCCAGACCGGGCCTCCGTCGCCAGGTTCTGCCAGGCCATGACCTCGGCGGTGGGGGCCTGTGCAAGTCCCCAGAAACGACCTGCAGTGAAGGATGTTTGTCCGGGCTCTGAGCAGCTGCCAGATCTGGGAGACGGAGGCCTGAGAAAACATACAACGGCTAAGTCTATCGGACCCGATCGCAGGAACCTCAGACTCTCTCCATGGATCCAGAGCGGAAGCTGTGGCTGCCGGATGAAGCTGAAGGCAAGTTGTTTGCCACAGCACTGGCAGAAAGTGGGTAAGCCCGGCTCCCCGACGCTAAGGTTGGAAGACATGTCCTCTCCGGCTGGGGCCAGTCCAGCTTGTGACGGGAAAGCTGCAGGCGCTGGTTTTACGTAAAGGGCTCTCGCAGCTCGCGGATCCCAAGACGAAGCGACCAGGTCGATGTTCGGGTTCTACGCCAGCCGCTGCTTCAGGCATTGCTCCGTGCTCCTTGATCTGTCTGCGCATGGGGTCCGGCGCCAAGGCATGCCACGCCGCGGTGCGATACCGCGTGCATCCCATCGTCATGCAGAGGCATACACAAGGGATCAGAAGGGCTTGCGATCCCCGTGAAGACAGCGCTGCAGTTCCGCATGATGCCGCGAGTCTTGGCCACTAGGTCCTCGGCTCTCCAAAGCCGAGATGGCACACTTCTCGTTTTGCCACTAGCAGATTTGTCCGCATCCCGAGTTGGCAAATCGTCGGTCATGTGATGTGAGTCATGGAGCTTTTGACACAGCCAGGCTGTCAGCTGGATCAAGTCAGGAACACTTTGCAAGATATGGAGTCAAGCAGAAGCAACAAGGGCTCGGGTCGAACACGGGAGTACCAGTCAACTCGTAGCAATGTTGCAGGCCTATAAATGTGTACTTGCTCAACGTCTCTCGTCATGATTAGTCCAACCCATCGAATGGCCTTGCATGCCTGAGATGTTGTGGTGCCTGCGCGTCCGTGTCACATCTGTCCATGTCACTCGACTACGGACGCTTCGACGAAGTGGTCGACGAAGATGCTCTGGGCTTCTCAGCAGGCAGAGAGGAAAGGAGACACGCGTTTCACCTAACATAGAAACCAAACACGAGCTGAGGCGAGCCCGAGCTGGCGGAAGGTTCCGACGATGCCAAGGCATCCACGCCACAGCCGATACAGCCGTCGCAGACAAGTTATGAGGACCCAGAGACGCTGTCAGGTCAGGGTTCTGTCGGCCGTTCGCAGCCAGAAGACGAGGGCCGACCGCGAGGCTGCCAATGGCAACCTGCGAGAAGCTTTGAGTCCCAGGCTCAGGAGCCGAAGGAGCCGAAGCGGAAGCCGCCTCCACTCGTGGCGGACCGAGGGCTCTACGACGATGCCAGCGCGATCCTTCTCTCCCTTCAGGACTCGCCGTGTTGCTCATCGGCCCTTTCACCTGCGAACGGTTTCTTTCGACTTAGGGATTCTGCGCCGCAATTGAACGGGCTCACCGTTGACAGATAGGAAGAAAACTTGGGGACGTCAAGCCGTCGCCAAAGGGAAGGATTGCCTGATCTTGCATGCTGAAGTGCAGGGTCCAGGGGTCTTTACTCGTCCGCTTGCACAAGGATGCCAGCACGGAGGGCGCCCTGAAGGCGACAGACATGACTCCAAATCCACAATCTTGATGGATGTCCAATGATGTCCAAAACAGTACTACCACTGGTCTCACGAGAAGAGTCTGCAAATATCTGCATCACTTCATGCCCGTCGATCCGAAGGCCGTTGACCTGCGAGTGGAGGCGCTCAGCATTCGGCTAATGGCGGCCAAGGCCCTCTCCTTGCTGGGCGATCCTTGGCACAGACGCAACAGGTTTGGCACCCGTGTCTTCTCCGGACTCCGTGCTTTCGCGGGCCAAGGACTGGATCCAGGCTCGCAAGTCGAGGCGCAACAGCCATGGGGGGCTGTGCCGGATGTTCCTGTGCAGGCAGAAGCCCGCGCGAGCAAAGCTCTCGAGGCGCGCATTCACTGTCGCTGTTGGCAGCTACTCCGGCCTTGGCCTTTGCTTCGCTGTCTGCAGGCGGCGACGTTCTGCCCAGGATCTGGCGAGGAGCTCACGGAGCTCACTGAGCTCGGGATAGCTTCCGAGGTGCTCCCCCAAGCAACCCCCTTCTCACGCACAGCTCCGGGAAAACTGTCTGCCAGGCATCAAGTGAAGGAGCCGTGGCAGCACTGAGATTGCGAAGCATCGTGACAGTGTGTACATGGATGGCATCCAATCCAAGGGACGCTGGTCCACAGAGATGCTGGGGAAGCATTGCTTTGTCGTGCAAGGGCGCGACTCAAGCTCGGCGATGCAGCCCGGGCGCGCGAAGATGCCGCCAAGGCTCGAAACTTGTTTGGCCCCTCGGCTGCTCGCAGGCACAACGTGACTAATGACGAATAGAGCTGCGGAGTGCTGTCGTGATGTAGTTGCAGAATTGAAAGGTCAATTGCACGACCCGCTGAAGCAGGCATCAATGCACAGATAGGGACTCAGACCTGCTTGTGCCTTCCCATTGATGCCAGGAAGCTGCTGATGGATTCTTGATGCAGGCGTCGGTGTCTTCCGCAGCTCAACCTTGGGGCCTCCGGGCTGGTAGTCTTTCGGCCTTCAGGCTCAGATGGTCATCGCCGCGAGTGGGCATGATCCAAAGACTTTGAGCCGGAGTTGCGAGAGCCGGGCTTCAGGAAAGGCGACGTTCGGTCTTCTTCGAGCAGGTGTGCCATCGTGTGCAGAGAGTGCCTGTTTTGGGTTGCGAGGACCCCTCGCAGAAGAGCTTGGGCAGCTGCAGGCTCGCAGCACCTCGCGGCTCGTGTGCAGAGTGTTGCTGTCTGTAGGATGTGGCCCCGATCTGCAGCCTCCCTCTTTCCAAGATGACGCTCGGCTGACACCAAGCGGTGCCATGCGGTGCTTTTTGCACCTGCCGGTTTTGGCGCCTGGCTTGAATCGAGGCCGGGACCGGAAGACTTCGTCGGGCTGGAGGAGATGGACTGAGGGCAGAGCTCGTTGAAACGCCGCAGAGGTCGTGACAACTCGGCTTCTGCCAATTGTGTGAGATGAAAAGAGAAACATGAACATCGTGACTTGCTGCCCGCCTGTTTGAGTTGCAAGTTTCGCCTGGCAGACGTTTGCAATCTTCCCCAGGTCGTTTCACATCTCAGTTGCCTTCAGAACGTGGCTGGGAGGCCGTTGCAGCGCATGAGTATAGCCGCGCGGGGTCACCGCACATAACTCTATTTCCGTTGCTCAGCCCGAAACCAGGCGCTTTGCTATTGGTGCACCATCTTCTGGGTGGGCCGGAGAAGGTGACACTGCTGCTGGCGGACCATGATGAGGCCGGCCCGAGGTTTTGCTGTGGCGTTCCGCATCTCATCGTTCCACCTCCTATGACGTTCACCATCGTTCACCTACACGTGTGAGTTTATTTAGAAGAGCGAGGTGGCAAGGTGCCTCGGAGAGCGGAGTTTCTGGAGCCAAGGGAGGTAGCCTGGCGCAGCTGGAAGCAGTATGCAGGCACATCTTACAGGAGTCCAAAGAAGCAGCAGCAGGCACAGTATCCACAAGTCGAAGTATCAACTCATCTAGGAGTCACTCCTGGCCAAGAACAGAATAAAGTTGAGCACCAGGTGGTTGATTTAAAGCGCCGCCTACTAGGCCATATGAGGCCGCACAAGCATCTCTTTCGAACGACTTGTCTGTATGATTCCTCCATCGCACAATTGACCAGAAAGCACGGTTCGGGTTGGTGTTGTTGGGGTGCTGGCAGCCTGAGTGTTCGGTTTGTGGTCTTCCAGGCCGAACCATTCTCCAGCCTGCCCCGTGCAGTTCGGTACGGAGGTCCGAGTGTTGACGCCTTTGTGCCTTTGTCAAGACTGAAGAATTCGAACGCAGTTGGAGGAAGCCATGGCGGCTTTGGTGCGAGGAGTCGCCACGGCAACCTGAGCCCGTCGGGCTGGCATGACCTTTGCTTGGTGCTTCGGTGCTCGTGTGTTCTCACGCATCTCGGAGCCTTTGATTGGGTGCAGGCTGCTGGGAATGCTGTCGGCTCTCTAGCACTTCATGTGCTCCACCCTTCGCCGTGCTGATGCCCGGTGCATTTCTAAGGTCCCATTCTCGGGTGCTGTGGCTCTCTGAAGGTGGGAACTTCTTTACAGTCTAGTGCAGACATGTTGCTCGGGTCTATCTTGGCGGCTTCACAAGCACAGACATTCCACCGGTTGGTCTAAGATCAGGTTCCAACGCTCGGTTCGCAGATGCAGTGATGTCCTTGGCAACCTGCCCTGATCGACCTTGCCAGCTCAGTCTTCCCCGCATCCGCATGAGGTATGGGGGTTCCCAATCCCTGGGCTGATGCACGGTCGGAAGACCGAGGCAAAAGCTTTTATTGTGAAGCTTCGTGACCGTCCGTGTCATGATTCCAAATTGTTGAGCAGACAATTGCAGATGTTATGTCAATGTTGGCGCTTGCAGTACGACTGCAGTGGCAGTTTCTGCTTCGGGCTCCGCCGCCTCGCTCCACTGGGCCAGGTGTGCTGTGAGTTTTGGCAATGCTGTCTCCACTCACATCACTCACATGAGCGTATCTGGGCGAGTGCAGGCTGCAGTAACCTTGCGGCCAGCACTGGATCACCTTTGCGTCCACCCTGCAAGGTGCGTCAGCATGCCATGGGATGGTGCCCACTCGAGGCTGCGCGTTCCTGCGAGGCCGAGGAGGCGAATTCGCATGCTCCTGGTGCAGCGTCGGGGGCCCTTGCCCACGCGCACTGCGCTGGTTCTTGCTGCCGCGCTGTTCTCTCTTCAGGTCCGAGGCATCTTTCGCGGCGAATTGGAAACGCGAGACTGATGGCCATGGCCTTTCGAGAGACGACGACCAGGGGCCCTATGTCGTATTGAATCGGGTGGTAAGGCCAAGTTGTGGCAGGCAGCGCATGCCTCTCAGCTGACCGCAAGAAGTTTCAAGAGGGCAGCAAGTGGATTATAAGGTTCCCGCAGCTCGTGGTCGAAATCTGGCGTCCCGAACTGCACCCCATCATGGAGCAGGTCAAGCTGACGGAAATACTCACCTCTGGGATCTCCTGACCTTTGGGAGGTGCGCCGCATGTCACGCGTGGAGGCCCTGGCGGCTGTTACCGGGCAGGTGCCTCGACATGGCCACAGAGTGCCGTGGAGACTTCCCACCAGATTCCCCAGAAGCGTGGTGCACGCGGCATGCAGAGGCTTGTGGCTTGGGAGCCTTCCTTCACAGAGGCTCCGTCTTGCTGGAGGCCATCGCTTGCTCACAGCACGCATAGACTGCATAGAGCTCTAGGATGCTCTCTCGGACGAGCTTTGGCTCCATTCGCCTCTTGTCCAGTTTACGCCGGCGCTGGATGGCTATGGCTGCCACCCAGGGTGGGCCGACCCGTCTCGTTGAGAACCGAGCACGTGGCCTTTGCCGACTGCTCGCTGCGGCCAGGATATGAACCCCACAAGCGAGGCTCCACTTCTCTGCTTCTTGGCACCTGATGACGGCACAGCATGCCAGGTAGGACAAATTGCGCGGCTTGCAGAAATTCACCATCGCTGCGTGCCGGCCTCACCCGAAAACTCAGGCGGTTTTGCAATCCATAAGACCAGCAGCAATACCGTTGGATGCTCCCTACAGGTAATGTCCACATGTGTGGGTGTTGCTGCAAATACGCCGCTGCCGGCAAAGCTGTCAGCACCTGAAAGAGTGGCGTCTGCGACAGAGGCACTGCAGTACCCAGACCCGTTGAAACCTGTGTTCGAACACCAGATCGGCCGAGCTGGCGTTGCAAAGCCGAGCGACAGCAGGACCGGCCAAGCATCCTCACTCAAGAAAGCACCTGCAGTTGGGATATGCATCCGGAACCGGGTAAGTTTCTGTCTTCAAACTCGATTCTTGCCAACGGCGCGCACGCTCGCAGATCCTGACAGCAGAACTCCCGATGAGACGTTCATGATTTGCTGTGCGCAGGAGGTGCAGACCCATTGCTTCTCGCAGAAGCAGGTCTAACATGGAGAACGGCGGCCTTTGCCAGAAACTAATTTCTGTACCTTGTGAGTGGCGGAGAGCAGCTTCCGAAGCCCAGGTGATCTTCCCGCCTCTTGGAAGAGGCCCCGAGCCGCTGAGCATCCGATGCACTCCAAGCGCTGACATCGTCTAGGCCTGTGGCGAGTGCTCGCACAGGCGGCCTTCCCCCCAGCTCAGCTTCTAGGGGGCAGCATCGTTCAACGCACCTCATCCTGAGGTGCATCTGGTTCTTGCCTCACGACTTCAGTCGGATGCTTCTGCACTGGGAGCAAAAGGGGCGCGGATTCTGCAGGGAAGGTTTGTGAGCCCCAGCACCTGAGCAAATGAAACGCAGCACTTCGCGCGCCAAAGGTCGGCGCAGTAAGTGTGCCAAGAAAGCAGTTGCTGCGTGTGTCTGGCGGCGAGTTAGGGAGTGCGTGAGTGTGTGAGTGCGTGTGTGTGTGTGTGAGAGAGAGAGAGAGAGAGAGAGAGAGAGAGAGCCCTGCAGAAAGAAAAAAAAAGAGAGAGCCCCTATGCTTGGGAGAAGAACAGAGAGAGAAAGCGAGAGCGAGAGTGTGCGTGTGGATGTGTGAAAACTGAGTCGCAGACTTCATTGGAGGTACTGCTGCAAATGGGAATTACTCCGCTGACCTTCGACGGCTATGCGGTGAAGAGCGTCAAACTGCAGCATCCTCAACCCCGCATGTGTTTCTATGCTCAATGTTTGTTGGTGGAGTGGCATCTCCTGGATGGAGGTGGGGCCTGATTTGCAGGGTCAACCTGCCTCGTTTGACTGGACTGTGTCTGAGTGTCTCCCAGATGAATTTGTGCAGGCATGTGGCCATTTCCATCGGGACTCATCGAAGGTGCATGTGGAGTTGACTTCAGACGCATGTTCAGGGGTGATGGTTGGCGATTGCAAGGTGTTTTGCCCAAAGTGTGGCAATGACACGGTCGTGCGAGTCCCGATCGTCGTGGATGAGGCGCGGGTGCGGCCGTCTGATTCTGTCACGCAGTTTTGACGGAGAGACTTTAAGACTCCAAGGACGGTGTTCCTACTGTGGTCAATTCTGGGAGGAAGCTCAGGAGCCTGTTCAAAGACCCGAGCAATGAGCTTTGGTCCAAGCCCTCCCGGGCCTGAAGGACAAAGGGGACGGTGTTCTCCATGCCCAAGCCGCAAAGTGGCAGGGTGTGGAAGCCGATTTTCGCAGAGGACAGAGTGTGATCAGCTTTGGTGTTGTCGAGAGCGTATGAGTTTGTCTTGAAACTGCTGCACGGATATCGGATCAAAGTATCGGCCCCCACACAGGCAGGCAGGATCATGAGGGCCTGCTTTTTGCAGTAGGATGTGCGAAGGCATTGTAGGCTTTGAAGTGTTCTCAAGTGCATCGTACTCCAAGTAGTGCACGCAAGTTTTCCTGCACTCGCATTGCCAACATGGCGGCGATGTCACCAAAGGCCGGATTCTGAATGCAGGTTGCTTCAAGCCAAGGGACAGCTTAGCTGCCCGTTCGTGCAGTCTCCAGAAAGAGCTCTTCTGAGCAAGACTCAGCGCATTGTCGTTGGGAGCTTATTTTCAGAGGGCGGCTTTTGAGGCTGATCTGCTGCAGGGCAAGTCGGCAACACATTTTCCACCGCTTCAAGCTCTCTATTTCTAGGCTCTTGGTGGCGAGCGAGCAGCCACCAAGCAGTTTTTTGAAGCCCGGGTCCTCAGCGGAGCATGGCAGCTGATACCCCAGATGCCGATTGTCTATTTTTGGCATTAGCCCAGTGTTGGTCGGATGGCCAAGGGAAATCGCTGGGTCGGCGGAGAGGCCATGATCCTGAGACTGCTCCCCAATAAGTCTTGCCGAGCACGCTTTCTACAGGAAGCCGAGATGGATTCTGATCTAGTCCGACATGCTGGCTTGTTTTGATGTGGCAGCACGCTCGTGGCTCGACTCTGTCTGTCATGCGCTCACACATACAAAGACAGGTCAGTGTGTGGAATGCACGGAAGCCGGCAAAGTGACGGACTTGCCGAGAGCCAAGCTTCTTGATACATGGCGAGCCTCAGAGTCGACTCTGCCCCAAGGAATTTTCATTACAAATTCTTGCCCGGAGCCAAGGCCCCTTGAAGAGCGGTGCTGTCTGATCATGTGGCGCTAAGGAGCAAAGTCCAGGGCCTCCAGGATCATGCAGCAAGCCTACGCAGTTTGGATCTGTCCTCGTGGGGTGCTTGGGATGCACTTGCTGCACTTTGCAATTGCTGTCCGTATGAGATAAAGGAACAACATCAGGGTCATCGAGAACCTGGGGCCCATGATGAAGCTGCGAGAGTTGAAGTCGCATGCCTGGAAGCACACACACTTTGGTAGAGTCTCCCCGGTTTGCATATGCTGCTTGCCAAGGCTGGACAGCTGTCAGATTTCGCGCATTCAAGGGCTGGAGAAATGTCCCAGTCTCGAACCTGGACTTTCGCTTGTCAGTCAATTGTATGAACACGCTATGTGGCCAGTGATATATACACTGAAATATGTATAGTTTTTGAATGGGTTTCGCGTTTCCATGCACATGATCTCCACAGGTCTCATCTCTCTACACTTAGAGGACAACGAAATCAGCTGCGTGGAAGGCGTGACTGTCTGCATTTGCTTGCGTCTGTTCGTCTCCCTCGCTCGGCCGCTCGCTCGCTCTGTCTCTCTCTCTCTCTCTTTTTTTTTCTCTCTCTCTCTCTCTCTCCTCCCTCTCTCTCTCTCTCTGTTTCCACGTGGTCATGCTGCATGTGCCTCTCGAGGTCTTGAGAAGCTTTTCTGCCTGGAGATTCTGAACCTGGAAAGGAACAGACTGCAGAGGCTTCGCAACATCGGGATGAAATCATCTCCAAGATGAGGCCAACATGCACCCTTGAACAGGTTAGGCCGTGGATTGAGCAAGCTGACAAAGCTGAAAGAGAGAGGGCCTTAGCTTGTGGCACCTCGCGGACATCCAGCACCGCAGTGGAAAAAAGGCTGCGCTTGGGCCTGAACCAGCTGACGACGCTGGAGGGTCTGCCTGGCCTTGGTGCTCTGGAGGCACCAAATTCCTTCCGCCTTCTTCCTTCGCAGACAGAAAGCCACTCATTTGTAGGTCCTGGATGCCAGCCGCAATCAGCTGACATCAGTTGCAACGGAGGAACTCAAAGGCCGTAGCGGTGCACAAGAAGGTGTCCAGAGTCTAGAGATGTCCAAGACTCTCTTGATGCAAGGCTTGGGTAAGCTAGACGAGCTCAACCTTTCAGGCATCGAGTGAACCGGATCGGGGGGGCCACAGTAAGAGAGCATTGGCACTGGGCCACAACAGAAGACATGTGATTCTGAGGCAATGGGCTCTCCAACATCAGCTTTCTGGGTCTTGGAGGCCCAGGAGACATGCTTAGTTTGACATCGCAAGATAGTGCAACATGGCTGAATAATCAAGAGCACGAAACCAACACTTGCTAAGTCCGTCTATCGTCCTTGGATCTCTCCGACAACTCGCTGACGACATCCTCCTTCAAAGGCGTCGGGGTACGGAGCAACGAAGCATAGCTAGTCTTGGTTATGAAGAGCTACTTTGCGAGGCATTCCTTGTCTTCCACTCCTAACAGAGTTCATGTTGGCGGGGAATCGACTGGAGGACGCCTTCATCCGTGCATCTATTGTTTCTTAAGCCGGATCATCAGCCCTGTTTCTTTCTGCCAGCTGCAGGAAGTCCCAGGCAATCTGGCAAACTGTCGAGCCCCAATCCACGTCGGTTGTCACAGAGAGATGATGGTCACGCCTGTTTGACTGACGCGTCCTTTCAGGTTGCCCTGGCTTGGAGATACTTGACATGTCAAGAAACAGCCTTCTCTTCGTCACCGAGGATCGCGCCTCGATGTTGTGCACGTCACACAATGCCCCGTCTCGTGTGCCAGCGAGGTGGACAAGCTAAAGGCCATTGCCACGTTACGTGAGCTGAGTGTGAAGGCCAGGGTACTCCGTCTCCGGCTGGATAGGGAGCGAGACATGGCGTCGTCAGGGCAACCCACTGGCGGACTCTGACGATTTCCCGAAGGCTGGTGATCTGCCTGATTTCAGGTGGCTGCCCTCTTAGTCACGTCTCCGTGGAAGGCGGTGCGCTCTTTAGCTGGTCTTGAGTATGTCGACAACAGGCAAGCTTGGCCGGCACTGCAGCATGGAAGGCTCCTGACTTGCAGCGCATTCGACAGGCAGCTGCAACCGCTGCAGAACTTGCTGGAGGAACGATGAGCGCCTTTTTCCTTGTGACGGCTGATGACGGCTGTGACATAAGTTGAATCACACAGGGCCCTTCCTGCAGGACGGCGTTGAAAACGAGGAGATGTTCGGCCTGACAAAGGTCGAGACCGAGGCGGTCCTGAGTCCATAGGCATCGTGTCCATTATCGCCCGTCACCGCCTACATTGCACCAGGAGAAAGCCCCAACGTCGCGGCCTGGCACTGCTTCTCGCGCTGCCCTCAGAAATTAGTCTGTTCATGGCCGATGGCTGCATGAATTCGTGTCGAGGCCCTGGTACAGCTTCCCGCCCGGGCACGGCCTCACGACCCGGAACGGCAACTGCTTTGAAAGAGGCCATGGCACACTCCAGCGTCTGCCTGTTTGGTTCCTGCAGACATCAGGCGGGGGTGCAGCAACCCCTCATGCACACTCCAGCAGTTCCCGTGCGGAAGTGCGCGAGCCTGCGCCTCACAAGTCCAACAACATCCGCTGGGCCATCGCGATTCATCTGCTGCAGTCGGACAGGCGAGGAGCAGGTGTCGCAGTGGGCGCAGCTGCTTGGCACGGTTCGCATGCTCGATATCGCTCGCAGTTCACAAGAACACTTCATCGCAGAGTCGAGGCAGACCATTGGGAGCCTTCAGGCCATCGGCAAACAGGTTGAGAAGACGTCCTCGCAGGCGCGAGAAGAAGGTCCTTGATGCTGAAGTTGAACACAAGCCGCGCCAGGCAGAGCAAGACTTGAAGGAGATGTCCCAACCTCAACTGTTGCATGGACATTCCTTGTATTTGTGCCTTACTGCAGTCCTCGCAGACGGTTTTCCGGGTGTGTTTCTTTGTCGGCCCGGTGAAGGCCTTTAAATTGTTCCCTAGCAACATGGCTTTGCCCGAAATCTTGCAACTACCGCCAAAGACGGGTCTGCGTGTTGGGGTCCTTCCCCGAAAGCCCTCAAAAGCACTCGGGTGCAAGAGCCGCCAGTTTTTGTCTGTCAAGCTGCAACCTCTCTGAACCTTTAACCAGTAGTGCCTCTGGCATGGCAGTCGACAGGCCGCTCGTTCGCTCGGGATGGTCAGCTGATTTCAGTTGGAGTAACCCACAGCCATTCCAAGGCATCGGTACGTGCAGAAAGCCAAGAAAGCCAACCGACTCCATGCGGAGTGGGAAGCCAGCGGAAGCCTTACGCTTCGATGTGGCTAGCGGATCTCCAGCTTTTGGCGATTCAGGGCAAGAAGAGGCCATCCCAGAAGAGACAGAAGAGGCATCGCTGCAGAGCCGGATTCTTCACTGCCTTGTCTTGTGTAGACAGGCGGGCCCACCAACTCCGGACTGCCACCAGGCGAGAACGGGACGGTCGGGTAAATCTTGGCGCCAGTTTCACTTCACTCGTTGTGAGGCACCAACACCGCTGCGGCCAAGTTCTGGCAACGCAAGCCGAAAGCTGCGAGAGGCTTCCTGCGTTGTACATGTGCCGTGTTGAAGGACTTCTCAAAAAACTGGGAACGGGGTGCCAAGCGACAAGGAAGCACCAAAGACACACTTGACACGAGGATTTAAACCACAGTAGCAGCTCCCAGCATGTCCAGCAGTGCCAGCTATTGCTGCTGCCGCTATGCTGGCACCAGTAGGAGCACAGTCGTCGTCGTCTTCGTCGTCGTCGTCGCAGCGGTCGTGGTGGTCGTGGTGGTGGTGTTTCTAGTGGTGGCGCTGGTGGTGGTGCTAGTGGTACAAGTGGCAGTCGTGGTAGCAGTGGTAGTAGTGGTAGCCGTGGTCGTCGTGGTAGTAGTGGTAGTAGTAGTCGTCGTCGTCGTGGTGGTGGTGGTGGCGGTGGTAGTCGGTAGTGCTGGTAGTGCTGGTAGTGCTGGTAGAAGTGGTAGTGGTTGTGCAAGTACTAGTGGTAGTGGCAGTGGTAGTCGTCGTCGTCGTTGTCGTCGTCGTCGTAGTAGTAGTAGTAGTCGTAGTCGTAGTAGTGGTAGGAGTAGGAGTAGGAGTAGGAGTAGGAGTAGGAGTAGGAGTAGGAGTAGGAGTTGGAATCGGTAGCACCAGCAGCAGCAGCAGCAGCAGCAGCAGCAGCAGCAGCAGCAGCAGGAGTAGTAGTGAGCCGGAGGAGTCCGAGTAGGAGTAGGAGCGGAGTGGCAGTGGCAGTGGCCATGGCAGCGGCGGCTACTGCCACTGCCACTGCCTCTGCCACTGCCTCTGCCACTGCCAGTGCCACT
>CAJNDV010024847.1:45503-60020 GCA_905221635.1 Symbiodinium sp. CCMP2456 | reverse complement strand
CTACTATTACTACTACTACTACTACTACCACTACTACTACTACTACTACTACTACTACCATTATTATTACTACTACTACTACTGCTACTACTACTACTACTACTACTACTACTACTCCTACTCCTACTCCTACTTCCACTCCTACTCCTGCTGCTGCTGCTGCTACTACTACTACTACTACTACTACCACTACTACCACTACTACCACGGCTACGGCTACTACTATGCCTACTATCCTACCACTATTCCTGCTACCCCTACTCCTACTCCTACTACGACTCCTACTACCACTACTACTACGACTACTCCTACTACCACTACTACGACGACAGCAACAACTACTACTACTACTACTACTATTACTACTATTACTACTACTACTACTACTACTACTACTACTACTACTACTAGTACTACACTACTACTACTACTACTACTACTACTCCTACTTCTACTACTACTACTACTACCACTAGCTTTACCATTACTCTTAACAGTCCTACTACCAGTACTATGACCATTACTATTACCATTTCTGTGACTATGACTGTTACTATTTCCCCGCGTATTCCTATTCCTGTTGTTCCAACTACCAGTACTAGTACTGTACTACATGCAGCGTAGTATGATACAATGGAGTATCATGGAGATTTTTAAACCTATTCAAACAATACATGTCATACAACTACAAATAATGCACTACGATACAATAGAACACGTTACTCTCTCTATATATATATATAGATGTATATAAACATGTATGTGTATATATATATATAGATGCTATATTGATAACATACTCTATGCTTAAATACGACGCTATGACACAACACAGTACCATAGACTGTGGAATAATATTGTGGCGGCATACTTAGCAGTGAAGGACCATGGGCGAGAAAGCTTCCCCATCTAATGGCGGGATTCCGAGACGGGAAAATGCTTCCCCGGCCCTGTGGCTGGCTTGATTCAAAAACTTCGAGGCCGAAAGCCACGTACCTGGCTTTCAGGTCGGCATGGACAGTGGGATCCTGTGTAAATTAATAACAGGGTATACTTGCAACGTATTCGTTTTGCACTGAAAAGTTAGAGCCGCATCGTGTGTACAACAGTTTGGGAACAATAGAGTAGCAGAGTAGAACGGAACAGACTACAATAGAACAGAACAGAATAGAATAGCCCAGAATACTGGAATAGAAGATTATGTAATAACAAAATAGAGCAGCGGATAAAGCAAAAACACACTGCACCACACTACGTGACGCCACACTACACAACACTCCTTTATTCATGCACACGACGTCTAACGACACTGCACACTACACTCACTACACCTTCCACGACACTAAGCTGACACAATCTGCATCTTTAAAGTTCAACTTCGCAACATGGCTGAAGCTTGCCAGCTGTGCTTGCAGTAGAAGTACAGGCCGGCTCCGATGATGGCGATGCCAAACGGGGACATGACACCTGGAAGAGATACGCAGACACGTATCAAAGGCTCGACAGCAGCTAGCCGCCGGTTCTTGCTCTGTTACGCTGCTAGCTCTCCATGCTGCAATTGGTCTGCCTGCCATAAGCGCGGCCTTCGACCCAGATGACGGGCTCCTTGGATGCTTGTACGCGGCAATTCTGAGACTTTCTCTGACTTGCAGCCTGTGCTGCGAAGCAATGCGTCATTGCAGTGGCTTGAAGCAAATGCTACTCTTGTGTTCGCACAACCGCAACACACTCTCTGCAACTCAACATGCTTTCCATCCCATCTTTGCGGTTCCTGGCTGCACCCTGCGGCGGGGCACCCTGGTAACCTCTCCAGTGCCCGACCACAAGACTTCTCCGTCACATGGTGGGGGACTGTGGCTGTGCAGGGGAGTGTGGAAAAGTGCATTTGGGACACAAGCTACATCTGACGGTCTCCCTGCGGCTAAAGCTCTGAGTAAACTTGGCCCCCTGGGCCCCCGGGGCACCTTGATAACCTCTGGGCCAAGAACGCTGGGGATTGAAGCCACAGTCTATCGTGAGGACTCGCGACAGATGGCAATGGACACTGTAGCAGGCTGCACTCCAGCTAGTGTGTCATCTTAGTATGTACCAGCTATGGCGGAAATCGCTCCGCTACGATCCTACTACCAATGTGCCGCGCCAACATCAATGCGACTGCTCATTAAATGATGTGTGCAGGGACAAGCGTAAGGTGCCCATGGAGCCTGGCCTGGTTGCCCGGGCTGCCCCTGGTAGTATCCTGACCAGGAAATCGAAGTGTACTGACTGTCGACTCGTGCCCTAAATAACCGGTGCAGTGGCAAACTGACGTTGTCCTTGCTGGTTTGGCGGATATCCTCCCTGCTGCTGATAGCCTTGCTGATAGCCGCCTCAATGCAAATTGCTCTTCGAGTCAACACGCTGTGGGATCATGTTCAGCCCAGTGGCCCTGCTGTTGATAGCCACCCTGCTGCGGCGGACCCTGGCCCTGCTGGAAGTTTTGCTGCGGTGGTCCCTGCATTTGGCCTCACAGCGAGCCCATGATGCAGCTTAGAGGCTTAGATGCTGAGACAAAACACATGAAAAGCCAAGCTTCGAGCCTTGCTGCTGGAAGTTCTGCTGCTGCTGGAACTGCTGTTGTTGCGGCGGGGGCTGCTGGAACTGTTGTTGCTGCTGGAAGTTTTGCTGTTGAGGAGGTGGTCCCTGCCATTGTTGCTGAAATGATGAGGCCGACGAGTCAGAGCCCAGGAAAGAAGTGCCTTAGCATTGAAGGGGGAGCTCGTTGCCCCTTGGTCTGCTAACGCAGGGTTTTTCGGACCACCTCTGAGGTGCTCGCCGATGTCGCCCCGTCGCGAAGGCACAGCACGACTGCCACATGCCGGGACTAAGCCTTTCAACAAAGTGCCCAAAGTTGACATGTGAAAAATCAGGACTGTCGTGTCGGTAATACTGGTGCAAATGGTGCACAGCAGCCAAGGGTGCCTGCATCATGGTTGCCAAGCCAGTCTTGAGCGCTGCGGCGCCTCCCGTTTGGTTTAACGCGCATGCCAGTGTCTGCAAGCTCCTGCGTCTTCCTGAGGAAATCATGTCACACAAAGCACGTCCGGCAGCAATTTCCGATCCGCGAAACTAGTGAAACCTGAAAGTGGCATCCGCAGCCCTGTCGGGACAAAGTGAGCCCCGCTCAACACAAGTCAACCTGGTGTTCGTTCGGCTTGAGACAGCATGCGACAGTTTCCTCTTTTGACCAAGAGCTCGTAAACGGGACCAATCACTGTCACAGTCAAGCCCGCCTAGGGAGAAGTGCAGCCACTGCCTCCGAGGCAGCACGTGCCTGACACCAGGCAAACTTTTGATGTTTCTACTTCCCTTCGAGCTGTCCAAGAGAGATGAGTCAGGCGAGAAATGGCAGCACCTCATCCAGCGAAGCAAGCGATGTCGCATGGAAACGACTGAACCTGCAGGAGCTTTTGCAACTTGTTCTGGTGGCAGTCTGCGGCACCCAGCTCTGCAGCTTGCGGCTTCTTGGGCAACGTGTGGCCTTAGATCTCCAGGCTCCAGCAGCGTTGGGCCTGCAGGGAGGATTCCCCAAACCCCCACCCGCGGACAACAAGCGCCATGCCCGAGCACCTGCATCCCAAGAAGCGGCCAACAAGCCCTTGGCCATGGCCTTACAGTCGGAACGACCAATGGCTCTCAGCAGTGGCTGGATTTCGACTCCACTGACTTCCGCCTTGCAGCAGCGCCACGGGACTTTGCACGAAGCGGCTGTGGAAGCCAAAAGCCCATGAGAAGGCCATGTCATGTACAGCGTGGCAGATGACAGTTCACAGAACATGAGCAGAGAAGGCCCACAAGTGCGCAGTCGCACTTTTCGTGTGCAGCCGTCCCCGAGCTGACATTCCGCGAGCGATCCGCAAGCCACTGCTTGTGGTGCGTTACCCCTAGGCCTGCCAAAGGTGCCAGCCGCTTGCACAATCCGAAAGATCTGTTTATCCTCTACACGGGACCTGGCAGAACTTCGCAATTTCAACGGCAATCCAGCTTGCCTCCCTCGGCCACAATGACGAGAGCGCGCTGTGACTTTGCAACGCACTCGGTGAACACACTGACCAGCACTCTCCCTTGATTTCAGACATCTTGTTGAGTGCCGCAGCAGCGTCAGAACTCCGCTAGTTCAAATTCTGGGTGGCATCCTGGCAGAACCACAGCTGTCTATTGCCATATTCACTGTCAAGAAATCCCCTAGTCTTCAGCTGGCTTCTGGGTAAAGCGTCTGCTAATAGACGGGGCTCCGGATTGATCCCCAAATGAAACCGTTTGCGGTATAAGCCTCTGCTTTGTGGCAAGATGTGGCAAGCAACCAATGTCCCCAATCCGTTGCATCAAACCGAAACTCTCTGAGCCCCAAAGCCGAAATCCTCAACCCTGAACCTTAAATCCCGTACTCCTCTGAGGCTTTGTGCGCTGCGATACTCTGGGCCTCCCCCAGGCCGAAGCTCCTCGCCATGGCCACTCTGCCGCAGGCGGAGGAACCAAAGGCGAAGCCTCAAACGAGCACGGCGCGATGGCCGCGAAGGGCTCAGGCCAGGGTGGCGCAGCCCTCCGCCGAAAGAAGCCCGATCGCTGTCGTAAGACTTTAGGGCTTTAGGGGAGAGGAAGCGGTTGCAGTTGCTGCAGGGATTCGTCGAGTCACCTTCCCCTTCGTGTATGCCCCCAGAGTACAGCTACAGCTACGTAGCCTGGCACATGGCACAGTGCTCTTGCAACTCCATTGTGCCTCCATTTGCTGCATACCACAGCGGCTGCAGTAGGATGCCTTTCGTGAATCTGCGGGCTGCAAGCTGGTCAGAAAGTCAGTAGTCCGACGGGGCGAAGTGCATCGGCCTCTGGAGAAATAGCAGCACCACAGTAGGAGCAGCGCGGCATCGCAGGGGCAGCAGGCGGCGGGGCCTTGGGTGCACAGCAGGCACAAGCACACAGATAGCAGAAATACGAAATAAAAAAAGACTGTGGATGTGACCGGTCGCCGCTCAATGGGCGATGGAGCTCGCGGAGCAGGAAAGCCTAGACACCAAGGAAACAAGTAGCTGCAGGTCACAGCAACTTCCGAACATAGTCTGGGGTAAGGGCGCGCTGACGGTCCGGCTGCTGATATCGGGTTGCGTGTGAATGACCCTGGCAGAGCAGACTCTGACTGGGACCGGGGCACATGTTGGCACCACAGGGGCCGCCTGCACCTTCGTGCAGGCGCGGCGCTTGAGGCGCGGGAGCGCCCGGCGGGCCCGGCGGGCCCGGTGGACCATCTGGCCTGGCAGAAACGGGCACGAGGCATCCGATTGGAGCGGCCAGCACTTGCCTTGCTCGCACATCAAAGAGGGCTGTGTGCCGCTGCAAAATCTCGGACCTCAAGCGCCGTGCTGGTGCAGCACTCCGACACCACGAGCAGCTTAGCCGAGGGCGTGACCCTTGCATGCCAAGCCCGCTCGCAGTCTTTGGCGCCCGAGCAGCAGAGATGACACCGGCAGTGGGCGCTGCGCGGAAAGCCTTCAGAGATCCACGGCTCAGAGAAAGTGCTGCCGGGAGGCAGGCTGGGTACGCACAGTAGATTGCAAGGATCCGCAAAACTGGCCGTCCTGCATAGGGTCACCCAGTGCGCTGCCAAACTCGTCGGTAAACCACACCTGCCAGAGATCGCATAGCGAGCTAGCAACGTTGACGACATCGTCCTCCATAATCGATGGGCCTCCTGGTATCTCTGGTCGAGAGCCGCAACACGCTCAAGGAACATATGTGCATCTGTTGACCTGGGGCAAAAGGAAACAGGACGAAACTGAGGAGGACAACGTGCAAGGGGTTGCGACATTCCAAAGTAGCGCAAACCTGCAGAACACGACATAAGCCGTAATAGCATGGAGTTTGCTAGGCTGCTTCCGTGCAGCCTTGTTCCTAGATGAAGCAAGGCACGAAACAGCAACCATAACAGCGTATGTTGGTAACCATGATAGGGCATAGATCTATCCCCGATTTCGCAGGGGCGCGCACGAGTCCAGGATGCGGTCCAGATCCGTGCAGTAGGCCTAGCGCGCCGCAGTTGTAAGGTGTTGATTTACTTGTGTCTGCATTGCAGAGAAACCACACCGCTTCTGCTGCTGCAACGGTGGGGTACTCTGCCGGGCCAGCTACTGAGGAAGGGTGCCTCCAATGCCTTCTGCTCTTGTGCATCCATACCTCACCGTGTCGAGACGTGCATCATCAATCACCCATCAACTCCAGCCGAGTGCAGCACGCTCCCAGGGAAGATCCATGCGCCTGTCACATGACCCGTCCCCACTTGTTCACAGCTCGCGCTCAGTTGCTTCGAGCACCTGGGCGAGATGCCGGCCATGGCAGGCATGTCAGCTCAGTTCCGATCTTCCGCAAACCTGTGTACCTCTGAGACCTCGCTGGTGCCACTTGAGCTGGCATCGATCTACAGCATATTCGCTGCTAGCTTGCGCAAGTGTCCGGTTGTGACATGGAAGCATGTCAAACCGTCTTCGTTTTGTACAGCGAAGCTACAGCGACGGAACGTTCACAGACCTCCCTGACGTGGCGCTTGCAGCACAAAATCAACTCGGAGGAATTTCTTGAGACGGAGAGCTGGAGTCAATTTCAGTCTCAAGAGGCCTCCTTTGTACAAACAGCTAGACCGCGATAGCGCATCGCTTATAGCTGTGCAGCCGCACCTAATGGTGTGCCCAGAATGCCCAGAGAAGTGAGACAGCAGCCCACCGGCCGTCACTGCACAACATCCGAATCCCGGAGCAGAGGATCCATGTGGCACAGGCCGTCAGAAAGGCCTCGCACAAGCCACACACGCACACAAAGCTCAAGGTGCAGAGCGAGCCGGTCCCACAACCGTTGATCTTGAGGTTTGGGCTTGAAGTTGAAGAGGTTGGGGCCAGGGTTGGGATTTTGGTTTGATGTAATGATGGGTGAACAGCTCTGGCTTTCCGTCAGCAGGCCCCGTTGCATCGAATGTCCGACAGTCTGGCATCCAGGAAAGAAACCTCTTCAGTATCCACACCACTCCTGTAGAAAGGGCCTGCACAGGTGGATGCGATGGCCAGAAGGAAGGCTGATGGAACAGCACGGGCGGGCGTGTGTTCGGAAATTTGGGGAAGTGTCAGTGAAAAGCCTCATTGCATCGTGCCCTGCCAATCATTCCAATACTTTCCAGGATGCCTGGCCAAAGAGGGTTCGTTGCGGACCACCAAGCCTCGGTAATCCGGAAGACGCTGGCACTCTTCAGAACAAGCTCTTCCGCCTCTTGCCACCTTCTAAGTCGCAGGCGAAGACCAGCGCCTCGGTACAAAGTCACGAAAAGCTATCTACCTCCAAGTTTTCCACACTTCAAAAGTTGCACCCTCCTCGTACAGTACAGACACTCTTCATCCACACACATGAAAACCAAGCACGGGGTGCAGCGACACTGAGCACCGAGCTAGGGCAACGAAGTGTGCCTGCAGCCGAAGCAGCATGGAGTCGGGGGCGCCCAAGCCTGGACAGTGCCAGAGTGGCGTTGGGAAGTGCAGGAGTGCATCCCGCCTGTGCTCAGAAGCTCTGAACCTGGCAAAGCCGAAGCGGGAGAGGGAAGCGGCGGAAGTGGGGACCGTAGGAAGTCTGACATGAAGACGGAAAGCTCGCCCGGAGCACCGGAGCCGAGTTCGATCACGGCTGCTGAGGCGCAGGAGAGGCTCCCTCCAAGCATTCCGACACTCCACAGGCGCCAAGATCAGATTTGCTGGAAGGAGGCCTGCAACAGCTTCTGCACAGCTGAATGGAAAGGATCCCGTGATCACCAGGAGCAGCGTCACCTGGCGAAGGAAGCGATGCCAACAAATCCCTCATCCGTTCCAGCTGCAACGACAACTCGTACTGCCACCAACTGCTCCGGACCAAAATACCCCTCGAATCGTCGAATCCTTGTAAGTTCCACCCGAATTAAACTGCGCCTGTATGCCCTCGAGGACCGCTCTGCAGCCTCCTCCAGCCAAAGGGCTGATTAATCATGATCCAAGTCATGAAGAACGAGTCTGAGCTTCGTCATGGGCAGTCTACATGTATGTCCACTGCTGTGCGCGAAAGCAGAAGCCACCTCTTCTTGGCTGCTTCCTTGTCATGTAGAGGCAGCCCAGCACGAAAGCGACGGGCAGAAGACCGCAAATACCTGCTGCGCCAAGGTGACTGGTTTATTCTCTGAGCACTCCCACAAACTGCTGTTGCTTGCCTGCATTCCATGCCACCAGTAAGGACATAATGCGTGGATGAATCAACGCGATTGTGCTTGGGCGTGTCGGCGAGTGTATGTGTGCGACGGTAAGGGAATGCAGCGGCACCTGCCAGCCAGACATCCACATTGCCAGGCCATCCTGCTATGGAAAGGAAATCTGCAAGAAGCCAGCGATGCCTCCCCGAATGTCTGCACCCGACCCCTTGTACAAATGGCTGGGTCCCGTGCTGATTAAGGCTTGCACATCCTGGCGTCCTAGTGAACATCTTCCCAGACAGCTACAAGCATGGCGCGCGCACTGTCCAGGAAGCCTGGCTCCGCCGACAGTGGCACAGCCTTGTGCAGTCGGACAATCGGCAAACCGCGGGTCCGTGTAAGCAAATGGACTGCTCCTACCCAAGGGTTGCCTGCTGTATGAGCGGTGCCATGGCATCCACCGGGCCCGATCTGAAGATGGCGAGATTGTGAGTTGTCTTGAGTCTATGAACCTCGGATCCTCACAACCTGTCTTGGAGCTGGGTCCGGTCTTGCAGCGTTGCTTTGCTACTGTACCACTTCTTCGACGCATGGTGGCGCTCTAGGTCTGCTCGAAGCAATGAACCGAAGCTGTTCGTGGCACCTACCAGCACACTTCCCCGAGACTCTGGTTGCGAGTCTGCACCGGCATTGCCTTTTTGGCATGGAAGCATCGTGGCGTGTCACTGAGACGGAGTCTTTGGTTCATGCACTAGCACTGCAATAGCAATGCGGACAGGACGGGCGACGGGCCTCACATCGCAGGCAGTAGGTGCATAAATAGATGAGCCAACATGCTCTCTCTTGAAAGGCAAGGTCCGATCTACATGAGCAAGTCTGTACAAGTAGCTCCTTAGGCGCTACGGAGATGCTAACCTCGACGCACACTGCAGAGCAGGCTGCAACTCTTTCCACTTGCCAAAAGTTCTGCCCGTTTCTGTGCCAAGTCTTTGGTGGGGATTCATGTCTGAAGACTGAGGACTCAAGCCAAGCTTATGTTGCTAGCTAAGTTTGGACTCGAAGCCAAACTGTCACCCAGAGGGGTGAGGGCAGGCTTGGCGCAGCTCATTTCGGCCGCAGCAGCCTCGTCCAGGTGCCCTCGGACAGAGAATTGGGCAAGATACGAAGGGTTTAGGGTTTAGGGGACAGTCGGGGACAAGTATGATCACTGCGCAAATGAGCCGGTGCTTCAGACTAGGGACGTGTCGTTGTGAGGGTCTCGAACTGGTCAAGAAAAGAGGGCACTTTAAAGCTGTGACCGGAATTCTCGGACTCGTTGTAAGGTTCCCTGCAAGCCACTGCTAATCAGGGCAGAGAGATCCTCCAAAACGAGCTTTCGCAACAAGTCTGCCTGCAAGAACTGTATAAGTACAGACTGTGAAAGAGGCGGAGACCGGCAAACTCCGGTTGGGAGCACTCCCGCGATCCTGAGGCCTGTGCAGTCCTCTTTTTCTTCATCTTGAGGCTTATCCTGCTTCGAAAGCACTAATGGTGCAGCAACTAAACCCTAAACCCTAAACCCCAAACCCTAAACCCTAAACCCTAAACCCGTCTTGAGGGCCATGGTCCTCTTCCCTGCGCTCACGCGGTGCTTGGACTCCTCCGCGACCTCTCGACAGCGGTGCAAAAACCTTCTCGCCGAGCCATGCGGAGGCGGAGGATGGCGGAGGCCCGAGCAATTTCGCCCTCCAGCTGCTTGAGGCTCAGAGCGAACTCCTCTGAGCCATCTGCGAACGATGCGGACCCCTCAAACACCACACAGACACTCAGCCAAGAAGATGCAGTCCTTGGCGCCGTCACATACGCGCACTTCAACAGAACGCACATCAAAACTGACCTGCGCATGCGCACTGCATGTGGCCATCCACTACTGTACTGTTCTACTTCCTGGCCCGGGCTGTGACAGATCCGAAGTCTGTAGTTCTATGAGTCTTGCCGTGCCTTCACTTCTCCGCAAATGGCTGCCTCAATTGCCTCAGCATGCGCGACAAAGAGATCTTCCTCCGAAACTCAAAAGACGCACAGTCCATTACGTTTCAGCTAACGACCATCCAAAATCTGGAAGTCACTGCTCAAGGATCACATCTTCCGTCGCACCAGTGTCCCGCAGTCCAGCCGAATCTTGTACTTCAGGCTTAGGGCTCCCGCCCTTCCAGGCGAAGTGGGAAAGTTTCGGATCTTTTCCGATGAACGTGTTATGACCAGATCGCTCGTCAAACCAAAACCTCCATCCTTGCGGGCCGTCCCTCCTGCAGGACGCCTTGCATGTGGCACAAGCACACCTTAAGCATAGCACTGCATACCGGCGCAGAAGCAATGCACGCCGCCACGTGCAAAGCCCTTTGCACTAGCATCTCTATTTCGGATCACAGGCTGTGGGGCAGGCTTTCCACCTGGATTCTGTGCGTGTCGAAGCTGATGTGCACGGCGCAACATCAGGTCGGACAAGAGCATGGAACAGGGCTTTCGGGAAGCATTCGGCTCCGTGGTGCGAACCACTTCCGTCCCCAGTGCGAGAAGGGTTCCAATCCATGATCCGCTCGTCAGCAGCTGCGGCTTGAGACTTGCCCCTTTCGAACGGGAGCCGAAGTCTCAGGTGGATCGAAGCTGTAGGGCACTCTAGCGGTGCTGAGGACCACAGTCACCAGAGTCCTTCTCGAGAAGTCCCCTTCGTTCCCTTAAGCTCCCTCCTTCCCTCCCTCCTTCCGGGCCGGGGGGGGGGGGGGCTGCTCTAGAGCGGTGCGTCTCTGCTCTGAGGCATCGGCCTCAGGCTCTCCCTCGGCCGAGACGTAGATGCAGACAAAGTCCCCCTGGCGGCGACGGAGTTCCCTTTTGGGACTCGTCCTGTCCAAAGCCACTGATCGGCACCTCGTCTGCCCAGGAATACTTTGTCAGGGGCCGGGCAGCAGATGCCTGCAGGCGATGCTTCGACAGCTTCGATCTCAAACCGCCAAGGCATTGCAGACGTGCAGACACCAGGCGGTGCAGCGGCGCACAAAGAGCACCCACACAGCCTTAATCGCATCACCTGTCACGGAGAGGAGCAAAGGCCAGCATACAAGTGAGAACCTGCACATGAATGGGACCGCCGATGCATCCGTTGGCCTGAGTCTGCATTTTGGGACTCAAGCTTGATGGGCTCGCCCCCATAGACGTAGCGGAGCTCCGGTGGAAGCTCCTCAACTTCCCACCACATCTTGCAACCACTGCGCTGCAGCAACCAATTCCAGTCCAGCCTTTTCGTTGGCGTGCGCATAGTAGTAGCCTTGCCACGAATGTGAACAACAAGCTTTGGATTTTGGAGCATTTCTCGAGACCTCAAATGCCACCAGAGCACTGTTGCCACCGTTGTTACGAATGGACTCCCGCAGGAAGGAATTCTCCGGCCGAACCTTTCAATAGTCTGAGCACACATGGCAGCAAAGCCGTGCCTTTCTTTCGTAGCGGACATCGGACCGTTGCAGGAAAGCCTCCACGGCGTCAGCCTTAACTGTCAACGAAGCGCCGTCCTGAGCGAGCGAGGGGACGGGCTTGCATTTGGGGCAGATGCTGCGGGAGGCCAGGTCCCCGCGCCTCGACGCCCTGCTCGCCAAGGCTTTGCTGTGCCTTAGAACCGGTAGCCCAGTGGTTGGCCCCATGAAAGGCGTGAGAAAGACGCCGGGCCGGACGCCTCCAAGACTTTCTTCACGGAGTTTCGTGATCTTGGGAGGGGCATGGCTCAAGCACTAATCTGTACTGATTGGCCACGTGCGCTGCGTCGAACAGTGCAATGAGGGCTTCGCCCGTTTTGGAAACTCAGCGCCAAAGTCACCTCGGGCAAGTCGGATCGAACGAGCCTGCTACATGCGCTGTAGGACCTGCTCCATGGATCGAATGCGCCAGCCCCCCCAGAGTGCCCGCCGGCCTCTGCATCCAGGCCCAAGGCTTCGCGAAGCCTCTCTTTCAGCGCCTGCGCGGCTCAAAGATTCACAAGCGCTCCATGGTGTCCACACCGCACCTCACCAGTGATGTCCGCCGAAACTGACAGCTGCTGAGTGCCGGCAGCCTTCGAGTAGAGGACAGTCCTCAGGTCACCAGCAATGCGCCAGGCATGCCCATTAGCAGTTCCACAGTCTGGTGCGGTGAGGCCGAGGATGAGACAGGCTCAGCTCGCCTGCATCCTGAAAGCAAGAAGAAGCTCGGCTGAAAGTGCCCCGACGGCAGACCCAGCAACTTCAACTGAAGGTCACGCATTACATCCAAAAGCACATGCTCCAAAAAAGATGAAAAAAGAGGCCCTTCCTGAACCCGAAGAGCTCAAGAGAAGGAGCCTGGGCCGCCATCCCGCGCTGGCACCGAAGGTCAGGGGCCCCCCGGTATCTAAGCTATGAGATCATTTGAGGATCGGCGGAGGATGCCCGAAACTCGGCTCCATCTCAGTGGCTTTCGTCACCTCTTGTCAACAATATCATGAGCTCGACAATTTTCGTTCCAAACTTCGGGCAGCTGCTTCTTCAGCGGCTTGGCCTGCCAGGCTTGCACTTGAACAGCGCCTTTCGGCTCGTCTAGCTGGGCATCTCATGAAACTCCACAACCATCACCCTTGCACAGGCACAAGGGCTGCGACCTACCACCACCACCTGCAGCAAGCGCTGCACGCAGCCGCAAAAAGAATGATGCACCAAGACTTTGCTAACGGTCGCGGAGGTCATCTGCGTGAAGTACATCTCATCAGTCTGCTGAAACGGCGGAGGGACCACCGTCCTCACACGCTCTGCGCTGGTTCCGCAGGCCTGACCGTGCCTGGCCCCTGCGCTGACGTTTCTGCAGCGCGAGGGCCGCATCCGCAGCGCTGCGGCGTAGCCTGAGAACAAACCATCGGAAGGAAACTGTCGCAAGGAACATCTTTTATGTAGGTTTCGGCCTTTCTGGACGCTGCCCTAGTTGCTCCTGCTCGTGATGTTGCCGTGTGCATGGCCGGCTGCTGAAGATTGAAACGATGCCACAATGATGCTCAGGATCCTCACTGGTCGCTTGGTGACCTCCACGGTTGTTGTTGCTGGCTTCCGGCTGTTGGACCGAAGCAGGAATGTTGCTAGTCTTGGTTCTGATTGGCGAGATGATGGCCCAATGATGCTCATGATTCTGGCTCTTGGTCGCTGGGTGGCCTCTACTATTACGTTTCTGGCTTCCGGCTGTTGGACCGAAGCACCGCTCATACTCGGAATATTGCGAGTCTGGGCGGCGACCGGCTTCTGCTTGTTGAAAAGATGGCCCGATGACGCTCATGATTCTGGCTGTCCTTAGCTCCATAGCCCGTGCTGTGAGCTGGCTTCTGTCCGTGGGAACGAGGCACCCGTGACAATGCATGTAGCCTGGTTGCCTCATTGAAAAATTGCTGACTGTCATGATGTTGCTGGTAGGGGCGGCAGGCTGCTTCTGATTGTTGAAACGAAAGCCGGATGCTCATAATTCTATATTGTAGTGGATTGGCGGCCTCTGTTGCCGCCGTTTCTTCCTTTTGCCAGATTACGAGAACCGCTGATTTCCCATGATGTTGCCTGTCTAAGGGGCATGCGCTTCGAGTGATTTTGCTGGTCGAGCTTGCCGAACCGAAACCCCAATGCTGGCTCTTGCCCGCTGGATAGCCCGTGCTGCCTCCTCTATTGATGGCGTCTGGCTGCTGAAAGGAAGCACATGCACTGACCGTGTTGTTGGCTTTCGGGGCTGTACCTCATTGAGTTTCACTTCGTTGCCAGATTGCGAAAACCGCTGACTTCATGATGTTGTACGTTTGGTGGAAAGCTTGTTTGTGAGGGTTGAAGGGAAACCCCAATGATGCTTATGATTCTGGCTCGTGGTCGCTTTGTTGCCTCCACCGTCACGTTGATAGCTTCCGACTGTTAGATTGAATCAGCACTCCTACCCGTGATGTTTTGCGGCAGCCGGCTTCTGATTCTTGAAGCGAATTCCCCAATGATGCTCACGAGTCTGGTCCTTACTGGACCGAAGTATCTCTCGCACTCGATCTGGTCAGCAGCCGGCTGCTGAATATTGAAACAATACCTCCATGATGCTCATGATTCTGGCTCCTGATTCTGGCTCCTTGTCGCTTGCTGATCTCCACCGTTGCTGTTGGTTTCCGACTGTTGGACAGAAGACACCGCTCCTACTCGGAATATTGCCAGTCTGTGCGGCGGCCGGCTTCTGATTCGTGAGATGATGATGGCCCAATGCTGCTCATGATTCTGGCTCCTTGTCGCTTGGTG
>CAJNDV010024847.1:34724-45403 GCA_905221635.1 Symbiodinium sp. CCMP2456 | reverse complement strand
CAATGATGCTCCTGATTCTGGCTCCTGGTCGCTTGCTCCCTTGCCGTTGTGGGTTTCCAACTGTTGGACTGAAGCGCCGCTCGTTCCGTCGCTTGGTGATCTCCACCGTTGCTGTTGCTGGCTCCTGGCTGCTGGACCGAAGCATAGCTCCCACTGGAGACTTCTCCTTGCTGAAACGATACGCTAATGATGCCTTGTCGGCTGGTAGTGCTTCATGTCTAAACAGTAAGAAGAGCATGGTGATGTGATCATAGTTTGGTTGCTGTCGACATCCGATTTACCTGCCGCTGATGGTGCTGCTCTGCATAGTAATGCATTGTAATTTTCTTGTGATTGTAGAAAGCAGTGTCGATGATACTCATGCTGTTGGCATTTGGATGGATTGGCGATCCTGGCGGCTGGCCCGGTGAAATTTGTCAATGAAACGGGATCACCGATAAAGTGGGCTACTTGCAACAACCTCTTTGATGCTTATGACTCCGGTGTTTGTTGGCGTTCGTTTCTGCAGTGGGGCGGGACACACACACACACAGGCACACCCCTTGTCTTGCAACAGTCGCGACCCAATGATGCTCATGATTCTGGCTGCTATTGGCATGGTGATGCTGATTTTGTCATCTGGGCGGCGGCCGGCTTGTTTAAGAATGCTCATGATCGTGGGGGAACGCTTCGACAGTGCATGGAAGATGCCCCTATGACGCGAAGCGGCGTGATTGTATTTCGGCCTTCGTTTGTGTGTGGTTTGCCTGGGTGGTAGACACGAGACGTCTGGCATGCGTATGTGCCTTGACAACATCGACAGCCTCCTGACCCTAAACCCTAAAAACACAAGGCCTGCGCCCCTCAACCGCAAAACCCTAAACTCCTAGAAACAGCTGAACCTTAAAGATCTAAACCCTAAAATCCGAAAGCCCTAAATCCCTAAAACCCTGAAGCCCTGCTAAACCCTCAACAGCTCGAAGCCGGCTCGTTTCCCTGCTGAGCCTTGTCAGAGCCAGCTCGTGGAGGTCGCAGTCCTGTCAAGTCCGGGTGCTGATCAGCGCAGCTGATGGATTTCATGGATTTCGCTCTTTCCTGTGCGGGCATGTTTGGGGGTTGTGATGGCTGTCGCCTTAATTTGGTAGTAAAGTTGGAGAGGTCGGAGTTTAAAGTTTGAATCCCAGACAGTTTGAATCGTTGAAATGTTGAAGGTTTGAAGGTATGAAGGCATTCAAGTGTTGGAGGGTCGAAGGTTTGAAACTTTCAACCTTCGAGAGTTTGGTAGCTTGACAGACACGGAGTTCGAGAGTTCGTTTCTCGAGTGTTCAATGAAAGCTTGAATTCGAAAGCGTCTGGATTTTCTCATGTTTGAGCGTATGTCTTGAGTCTAGGGCCTAGCGTTTGAAGCTTCGGGTTGAAAACTTTGCTTGAAATGAAACGACAGATACCTTCACTAGCGTCCTAGCAGTGTTCGTCAAGTATCTCGATATCCTGAAGTATTAGTCTAGGCTTTAAGGGTTTAGGGCCCGGTTTTAGGGTTTAGGAGGACCCCGAAATCTGCTTCCCTAGAACCTGGCGATCCCGGTTGATTTCTCACACGCGCCCCAACGGCGTCCTTGAGCGATCCCGATTCATGACATTTCTTAAGCCTGCCCCCTCATTTGCGATCCCGACTGAACACTTTTCTTGCACCCGCCTTAGGCATTCTGCTGACGTCCCCTCCTTTGGCGAACTCGGTTGATCAGATATCTTGAACCCGCCCCTTCCTCTGGAGATCATGGTTCATCATGTTTCTTAACACCACCCCCTCATTTCGCGAACCCGGTTGATCACATATCTCAATCCCACCCTCTTTCATTTAGCAATCCCGCTTGATCACGTTCCTTAAACGCGACCCCTCGATTGGCCATCCCTGTTGCTCAAATTTCTTACATGCGTCCCCTGACTTGTCAGAGTTCTAAGCCTGCCTCATCATTTGGGGATCCCGATTCATCACATTTCGTCACACCGCCCGCTGATTGGTTGATTCCGGTCCATCACATTTCTAAATGCGGCCCCTCATTTGTTGGCGATGATCAAAAAGCAGCCTGTACCCTTAACAGAACGTTACCAATGCAGCCCTTGTTCTAATTTCTGAGAGGCGGGGGTTGAAGACATATCATCAACCGGGATCGCAAAATGAGGGCGCATGTTTAAGAAATGTGTCCGCCAGGATTGCTAAAGGAAAGGGGTTGGGGTTAAGCTACAATATGCAATCAACCGGGTTCGCCAGAGGGGGCGGGCTTGATTGGTGATGAACCGGAATCGCCAAAGGAGGGTGGATCAACCAGCATCGACAAAAGAGGGGGCGGTTTTAAGAAACGTGACGAAAAACGAGGAGGCGGATTCAAGAAATGTGATCAACCGGGCTCGCCGAATGACGGGGCGCATTTAAGAAATATGATGGACAAGGATCACCCAATCAGGGGTCAGTTTTCGGAACAACCACACAAAGACGCCACACTTCTAAAACGTCCACACAAACCGTTGCGGGAGTAGTGCATAGGTCTATCGCATGTCGGGCGCTTCCATCCTTGAAACTTTTCAAACTTTCAAGCTTTCGAACTTTCGAACTCTGAAGCTTTCGAAAGACGGCGGACCTTCGAACTTCGATCGATGCGCTTTGAAACTTCCAAGCCCTCGAACTCTGAAACTCGCCAACTTTCATGAAGTCCAAACTTTCAATTCCTCAAACTTTCGAACTCCAAGACTTGCACAGTTTGATACTTTCGAACTGTCACAATCTCGACCTCAGTGGCCAGCCGTAGACCGAACCTGAAACCAACCTTGCAAACTCCAAATTTTCGGAACATTGAAACTTTCGAACTTGCAAACTTTGAACCGGTCGAACTTTCAACCTAGAAACTTTCGAAACCGTCAAGTCTTCAATCTTTTCAATACTTTGAGGGCCGATAGAACTCTACCCGGGGCGAAAGTTTGAAGGTTGAGTTTGAAGCTTGAAAAGTTCGAGCTTTGACGCCCGCGCCCTTGCACAGACCACGGCACCCAAACTTTCGAACTCCAGAGCCCTTGAAGTCCTCGAACCTTCAAAGATTGAAACTTTCAATCTTCAAAGTTTGAAGCTTTCAAACTCTCACTCTTCGAGTTCGAACGCCCTCGCTTGGGACACCACTCCAATTCCTGTGTGCTGCATCTGGAACCTACAAGTAAGACTGGCCAGCAAGGCTAGAGAAAGAAGCAGCGCGACGGCAGCAGTCGGAACTTCGAGGCCTGCCGGGACTCGGGGCCGAGGTTTCGAGATCAAAACTCCGTCAGCTGCCAGCACAGATGGAGAGAGCCTTGCCTGGGGGCAGCTGTTGGAAGAGGGTGGAGACCTGCACAAACTGGGGCTGACCGGCTCAAGCCGTTACCCATCTTTCGCAACATTTTCTGACCTGCAGCTCTTGGCGCTGTCAACTCAGCATTCGTGGGGACTTCGATGCATCCCTGCTCCCCAAACCTTCCTGCTCTACCAGAATCGAATCCCCCTTGCAGGGCCGGTGTCATGCCCAGCCCTTGTGCTTGGCGGAGATGTTGGGACCCAGAGTAGCGCCTTCATCCCCGGCACCCCACCGGATGGGCTGAGGACCGCCGCGAGCAGAGAGGCGAAGAGGTGGCCCTCAAAACATCGGTGCATGGCCTGCACCCCTAAAGGTTTCTTTAACTGAGACAGATCCATCTACATAGTCCGCCGTTCATCTAGCTGTCGACCCATGTACTCATATTATGAATCTATGTATGATAGCTGCGAAAGAAGCGATCGCGGTAACCACCTCCATACTGTAAGGCTGCACTTTTAGACATCACAAAAGAAGCAGTTGACCTCCAAGTCAAGCACTGAAGAGCTCACCGCTGCAACGTTGCACATCGAGTATGTTTCATCGTGGCCAGTAAACCACAAGCTTGTTCGATACGAGATCAAAACCGAGTCCCTTGCATCCTGGACCGCTGCTGCGCACAGCTCCTGCAGCAACCTGGCACGGGGTGCAACATCCGTTTGCCATGATTTTCAAATCCCGAGCGCAAACCTGCAAGGTCACAGAGTCTCTCAGAAAGAAAACTAATCCCAAGAGCCCAGGGCTGCCACTCTTGCTCTTTTTCTTCCGGGAGCTTGGCCTCGACCAGAGTTGCTGTCTGCCGGTGCTTGACATTGCTCTATGTCTATGTATATATCTACATGACGGACTTGCCTACATACATGGATGAATAAGCACGGATATGCTCATGTATCTCAGTTGCACTCCTACGAACCTGCACATCTAGATACACACATTCAAACATACAGACATGTCTGCATTCAGACGCCAGGCTACCTACCTACATACCTAGATGCGTACACGCGTCCATACATCCAAACACCCATGCATGAATGGATCCATACTTCCACACATCCACACATGTATACATGCGTACATGCGCACACATACTTACATACATTGCACACATTACATACATTACACACATTACACACATTACACACACTACACACATTACATACATCTACATATATTACATACGTGCACATACACATAAATAAATGAATGCAGACCTGCATTCATAAGTGCTTACATGCATGCACAAAAACATGCATACGTACATGCAGACATATATACATATACGTACATAGCAACCTACGTACATACATACATACATACATACATACATACGTACATACATACATACATACGTACATACACATATATGCACATACATACAAATACATACAATTACATACGTTACGTACATACAGACGTACAAACGTACATACTTGTCTGTCTATCTGCCTATCGGTGTATCTATCTGTCCGTCTGTCTGGCTGACTATCTGTCTTATCTATCTCTCCGCGTATCTACGTATCTGTCTACCTGTCTATCTGTCCGCATATCTGCATATCTATTTGTATTTATATATATATATATATACACCTTCCTATCTGTCTACTACCCATCTATATGTCAGACTATCTGTCTATCTATCTATTTCTCTCTCTCTCTCTCTATCCATCTATCTGTCTATCTGCATGGCGTGGACTTCACTCCAAAGACATCTCCTCTGAGTTGGGAAGAGACCCAAGTTCTGGAAGTCGCAAGGCTTCAGCAGAGTCGCACGGAGTGCTCGGACATCGAGAATCCGCTACTCATGCTTCCAGAAACAAGAAGCCATCCCGGTGGGGAGCTCCCTAAAGCCCACACAGAGCATGCTAACAAGACGGTGATCAGACTCAATGCTCGCTGTTGCTGCAGTCTTGTTGAAGCCTCCCCTGCCGTTCGACGCACACTGGGAGCGTGCGCTCGTGTTAAAGCGCGCAGGGACAGAGCGAGACAGCCACGCATGGATAGGGAGAGAAGCTGAGACAGGGAAAGGTGCGAGGCCTGTGCAGGGCAAAGACAGACAGATGGGCTAGAATTGGCTAGGGCAGAGATTGAACTGACAAGAAGACACCACGCGAGAAACAGGAAATAAAGACAGATGGAAGGAAAGACATCTGATTGAACATCAACAGCAGTCAAGGGTGATTTCCTTTGGACCTAATCGGCCTCAAAGTTAGCTCCCTGACCGATGGCCACTGCTTTCAAAGCCAAAACAGAAGCTCAAAGACTCCGTCCGTTGGTGCTGCATAGAAAACACAATACAGCCGCCGATGTGCCTCAGTCAGCACGTCTAGGGCTCCATGAACGCTCCCGAGCTCAAAGAGCTGCAAGTGGAAAGCCTCTGAAAGACGTCCGCGCGAAAGGACAAGTCAAGGGCAGACTTCCGCAGCACGCCTGCTCCGGATGGCCGAGCCTCAGGGCTTGAAATTTCACTGCCCTCAGCCTCAGACACTCGCACTCTCTGGGTGCCGGCACGCGAGCAGCGCAGAGGCCGCCTCCCTGGAGCCGGACGCCCAGGCCGCCTCCGACGAGAAATCGATCGGACACTGTACGTCGCAGCTGTCGCTGAAAGCCTTCGACCCCCAGTTCATACAACTCCAGAAGGAGGCGCTGCCATGCAGGACAGCCATGGTCTTGCTTTGACTGTCAAATTCTCTCGAACCTTCACAGACGAGACGGCGATGAATCCGTGCGGTTAAACTCTAAGATAACAAGTGATGACTAGCAACCGACGGAGTGTTTTCAAGCAGTCAGTCACTTTGTTGGTGCAGGTTCTGCAGTCAGGGCTCGACAGCTTGCCACCAGAAAGATTTCTGGAGTATGGTATGCCAGGATATCCAAGTATCTCCAATCTGAAAAGTTCTTTGTGCAGAAAAGAAACCTCGAAAACACATATCACCGCGGCATACTGTTGTTAAAGGAGACAGGGAAGTGTTTTTTCAAGGTCCAAGTAGCAAGTGCCAGAGCCCTTAAAACAGCGATAGGTGACGAAGCTGCAAGCTGAGGCTGCAGAAGCAGCCCCCGAGCGAACGAGGTCAAGCGGAAAGCGATCCGTCACTTCTCCAAACGAATAGCAGGCACGCGGTTTGAGACACTACTGCGGCTTGGCGGCAGAGTTCTGGAGACTCACGCTGACCTAGTGAGCACTGCGCCTCCAACCACATGCCATGGACCGAAGAAGTAGAAGAGGTCTCCTTCGAGAATTTTGCAGACCCGTGCTAACCCATGCTTCTGCTGGGGAGAATTGTCCTGCGCCACATTCCTGTCCAAGACATGCTGCCACGGTACAGGCAATGCGGTGTCCTCTTTCTCTTCGGAGGCAGACTGCACGAACACTGGCCTATCAAGCAGTGCAAACAGGTGCCAGGATGCTTGGGACTTGATCCTAGCTCTGAAAAGACAGAATGGACTCACCACCGCAGAGCAATGCCTTTTCGCTGTTTTGGGCTTAGGGCTCTAGCCTCTTCTGGCATCTTGGCTCTTTGGCGCTGCGCTCAGGGGCGCAGCCCTGGCTTCCCACCAGGCCGGCAGCCGGTCGTCTGCCAGGGCCGCCGCGATGTTCGGCGGTTGGTGCGGCAACTCGAAATCATGCAAGGCTGCACCAGATGTATAGGTCGAGGGGTCATGCGAAAGGTGGCCCAAGGATGACAGGGCGGAGACAGACGACAGAGCTCGATCCGTCTCGAAACTGAGGAACGTCGAGGAGCTATAAACCGAGCTAGATATCGCAGAGTGCCGAAGAAGCTGCAGCGAGTCGGCCAGCCGGTCTCTTACAAACTCAACACCGTCGCTGAAGTCAGCGGCATAGTGCTGTTGCATCTTGAGCAAACAGAGCACCACACGGGGTGCAAACTCAGGAAACTTTGTCCCAAGCTTCGTCAACGAGGCAATGATGACAGCAACGAAGCGTGGCGAGAAAATTGCCTCGCCTGCAAACTCCACCTTGACGGCCTCGGGTGCTGCAGGGACACCCTCGTCGGTACCCTCGTCGTCCGGGCCCTGTTGGCCTTTCTCAGGCTCCCGGCTTTCCACCTTGGGCTCCTTCTTTTCCTCCTCGGGCTCTGAAGCTGGCGTGATGGAGATGGCTTGGTAGGCAAGGGTCTCCAAGGCCTCGAAAAACATTGCCACACCCGCTCGTCCCCCGTTCTCGTACAATGGTGGCCGCAGCAACTCTCCAATGATCCAGCAGAGATGGAGCACCAACAGCCGCCCTTGCACATCCAAGTGGGTGGAGATGGCATGAACCACCTCGCGCTTCAGGGACATGAGGAAAGCCGGCCATTGCTGGAAAATGGCCTGCAGCGTGTCTATGATGAGAGTGTGCACAGAATTCAGGAAGAAGTCCACCGGATAGAGCGATGCAAAGCGCTGCAGTAAGAGCGGCACCACCCTTTCTATGCACTCCGGCGGGGCATTGTTGAGCAACACGTCGAAATAGACTCTCAAAAACCGGGGCACCAGCTTACAGACGCTTGACACGCGAGGTGTCACGGGCAAGGAGTTCCACAAGACCCTTATCATGCTCAGCTGCGCCTCATCACGAGCTTCCCAGATGCACACACCACCGGCTTGATTCCGCATGATGTACTGGTGTACGGTCTTGAAGGGTGGCGACATCCTGTCAAGACCCAAACGCATCATCTGTGCGTCAGCGTGGGGCTCGTCCGGCCTCTCGTACTGCTCCATGAAAGCTGCCGTCAGTGGAAGGTCCAGCAGAGTATGGAAAAGCTCTGCGAAGGAGCTGGGGCCCACCATTGCTGGAACGATGGGCAAGACCTCCTCTGCCAGTGTCCGAGGATGCCAGACCAGCAGCTTGATGATAGCCGGGTAATATTTCGGGAACACGGGGGTATGTAACAACATCTTGGAGGTGTTCGTCGTCAGGAAGAGGAGGGTGCTCATTGCCAACAGCTGCTGCCTGTAGCGCACGGACACGTAGTCCTCGAAGAAGTGGTGCAGCACAGGGTCCACATCAAAGATTACATGCTGTCCATGATTCACAAAGAACTGCAAGACGGCAGCAAACACAACTCCACTTTGCCTGTTGGCGGTCCGCTCGTACACTTTCTTGACAGCCGGGAAGATTCGGGTTACGAGCGATGGATCCATTAAGCACAACAGATCGAGTATGCGCACAGCTTCCATGGAGACACCCTCAATAAACTCCTTCATCCAATCCAGCTCTGAAATGACATATCGAGCACCTAGCCGCATCTGCTGTGGGCCGTCGCGGACAATATCCAGCTCAACCTGCGACAGAATTCGCAGGCAGATGCTTATGACCACCTCCCGAAACTCTTCGTCCAAGGTGAAATGCCCGATCAAGGAGCTTTTGTTTGTGGACTCCCTAGGCCTCGGCTCTGTGGGTATCCTGGCATCGTGCACCAGGCCATAATGCTCCAACTTCGAAACGATGTCATCTCTGCTTTGCCGCTTCCTAATTTCTAGGAGCTGTGCCTGGTAAAGGTAGAACAACCAACAATACAAAGAGCTGAAGACGCTGACATTCAGGAGCTGATCCTCTGAGTAGTCGTAGGAATTATTCATGCAAGTGAAGAAATCACGCGTGGGCGTGCCATCAACTTCGGTCACGTTGCAAGACGCAGACGACGAAACTATCCTCATCCCGAATAAGGTGGTGGACGTGGTCTTCCGCGTCTCCAATGATGCACCTGTCAGCAGCTTGCAGAACTGTGCCTCCATGGGCCGGATATGCTGATCCTGATCCAACACGTTTGGAAATCGCTGCACAGCTGCCAGAAGGTTTGTCAATGCTGCAGTCTTGAGACCGATGCTGGCAGACTCGCTGGTAAACCACGTAACCAGATTTGGAATGTTCTTTACCAGAAGGTCTGCATTGAGCAGCTGCGACAGCACAGGCAGAAAGTACACCACTTTGTTGTGATCATAGTGATCGAAGTTGCCCCCAAAATTGTCGCGGAAGAAGTATGGCACCTCACCGGAGGAAAGCTCGCGGACAAGTGCGGAGCTTAGGATTCGAATCCTGGGCGGAGCAAATCCGCTGTCTCCGACCAGGAGGGCAAAGAGCTCCTGAAGCACTCTGTGCGTTACCTCGCTTAGCTTCCTCATATGAGCGTTGCCAGCCCCGCCCCCTATTCCCGGTGTTGGCTGATGTAAGGAGGCCGTGACGTAGTGAAAGGCCTTGCGCATGAGCTGGTGCTGCTCTGACTTGCTGTCGCGCGTCTGAGACTTGAGCTCCTGGTGTAGTCGACCCAGGATGGTAGCAACATCGCTTTGCCCGATCCGCTCCATCAGCCAAAAGCAACATGCCGACGCGTTCGGCAATATGAAGTCTCTCAACAAGGGTTTATCTATGGTATCTGGCAGTGTGCAGCCTCATGCGAATGTACAACCTGTACGACGGTAAGACAGTAAGCACAGAGCATGCAAGGGAGAAGTTTGTGGGAGGTTGCATATACCTTCACGATCTCGTAAGCAGCACCTCGGTTCGAAGACCTACAAGATGACTTCGTAACTGAAAAACTGCACAGACGCTTCAGGGTTTCATGCCGCTCAACAGGTCTGATTTCAATCATGCACATGTCTGAAGGAATCCTTGAAGAATTAGAGGCAGCGGATTTCACGAGACGAAACGAGATCGGGCATAGCTCAGAAAAGAGCATGAGGCATGGCCGCACGATACATCTCTTGCCTCAGATGATGCGGCCGCAGTTCTGCCTGCTCGCATGTGGGGCGCAAGGAAATGCCAGTGCTGCCGCTCATTGAAGCCATCGGAGGAGTCCGTGCATGGTCGAACTACAGACTCTGCAGACAAGCTGGCCGTTCGCAATAAGATCTCCGCATGAAGTCTGAACCGCTACTCTGGGGCCCGGACTGTCAGCTGCACCATTCGATCTCGGAAGTGCTTGGCCGCATCTGGAGAGCGCCAAGCGAGAAGCCTGTGATCCAAGACAGCATCATGCCGCAGCTCCTGACTGGTTCCGGCATTTCACGGCTTAGCCAATGCTTGCCAAATCTTCAAACGCTGTTGCTCATGCGGCTAGCTGTATCACAGCCTTCACGGTCAGAGTGCAGCAAAACTTCAACGACGGCCTTAAGTAGCCCAGACCCTGACCCTGAACCCTAAACCCTAAACCCCAATCCGTCGGGCCTTAGGTAACGCAGCTCCCAGGCCGCGCCGTGCGGCGCCAGAGCTGCGAGCAGCTCCGCAGGCTTCAGGCTCTCGGGATGGGCCGCCTTGGAACTTGGGCCCGGCTCGGAGGGTTTCGGAAGTTACGATTTTGGGGTTTAGGGTTTTTTTTAAAGCTC